>PVKZ01000387.1:0-178549 GCA_004027375.1 Macroglossus sobrinus | reverse complement strand
CACCACACTGCCAATTTTTCTATAGGAAGCTTTCTGGAATACTCGTATTTCTTTCCAATCCCACAACTGCAACTCTTTCTATATTATAATTTTCATAAAGACTATGACAAATATTTGTCCATTACTGGATCAGTTCCCTAAAGTCTGGTTCTTATTTCTGCAGTTTTCTCTCTATCAACACAGGGACGATTCAGATAGAATTTACCTTATTAGGTTAAAAGGAAATTCACATTCATATACTATAAGTATTTATCTTTAAAACTCTCTCTGACTCATTTATGAAATTAAATCTCTTGAATGTATTCTAGGCTGGCTGAGTTCAGTTGTCTGTACCATTTGCTTAAGTTATAAAGTTACCATGATTTAAATTCGGTTTTACTTGTATGACTTTAAAGAGCTGGAAAATGATGTTGCAACTTTGACAATGTATCAAATTAAATATTAACACAGTGAAGTAAATTAAATCTATATTATATATTTTTTGTTTTTTGGAAAATACTAAAATAATTATTATTTTATTTTATTAAATACAGATTATTTTAGGCATTTGAAATAATAAGAAAGTTTGACAGCTTAGAAAACATATTTGCTTTTTGGTTTTAATTTACAATATGTAATTATTACTAGATTTATGGATTTTTAACTTGAAAAAGTAAGAATATTTGTTTTGAAAACAGTGTTGCCTATTTTATAAAACTGATTTTTTTTTTAACATTTAAAAATTATTTTAGTAGATTTATGGTTTTTGTTGTAGGGTTTGTAAGTCTTGCCCTGTTAGGTGTTTGATGTTGGTGAGAGAATCAGCTATACCAAATTTGAAATCTGTGTCAGTCAAGGTTCAGTCTGAGAAGCAGATCTAGTAGGAGATGTGTTTGTATATTTGTGTGCATGTGAGAGTTGTCACAAGGAAACTGGCTTATGCAGTTGTGGGGGCTGGCTAAGCAGCTCCCAAGGCCGTAAAGCAGGTTGTTGGGAGTAAGGCTGTGAGTAGGCTAGAACTCCATAAACATGGACCAGTGCTTTGTCCTCAGGAAGAATTTCATTTTTCTCCTGCGAAAGCCTCAGCCCAGCTTTTAAGACTTTCCAACTGATTACGTCAGGCTCACCCAGAATAATTTCTCTTACTTAAAGTGAACTGAATAAGGGTGCTAATTACATCTGCAAAATCCCTTCACAGCAGCATCTAGATTAATGTTTGGTTAATTACCTGGGGGACTGTAGCCTAGCCAAGTTGACACATCAAAAACTATCACAAAATGTTTAAAATATTTTAATTAATTTATAAATGGGTTGCATACTTTAGTGGGATTTAATTTGTTAAATTTATAATTATACATAATACATAGAACTACAGTTATTTTTTTTCTTTTAGGGTAGAATTGCTAGTTTTCTAAATAAATGATACAATTTATACATTGAATGTAGAGACATGAGAAAACCTAGGTTTTAGTATTAATGATGTTAGTAGTTATAATGAACTGAATAGCTGCAAATAGTCTCTTAGGTGAACAAAGCTTGCTTTTCACATGTGTGAAAAAGTAAACCCTCAATTGGTAGACACTGGCAGAATAGAACTGGATAGTATACAAAGGGCCTCAAGCCTGACATATAGTATGGGAATTACAGAAAGTGGAATTCAAATGATTATGGAGTGAGATTTGAGACACTTAAAAGGTATTTATATCAGTGTTTGATAATGATAACGATTAAAACACTTATAATCTTATAATCTATGTATGATCTATGTGATACAGTTTCAGAACTCTATCATGATTTTAAAATTCTAATAATAGCCAGTGATCAGAAGCAATTTCAAAATAATTTGAGAGTTTTACTTGCTTCTTGATGTAATAGTGGATCACAGTAACACTTGTTAAAGAGTTCCTCTCTTGTCTTACATCTAACTCCTCACGCAGCACTTCTGCAATTCCCTCTGCAAACTTTTCTCCAACTCTCAGCCTTAGTCCGCATATTGGTTTTTTCTTATTCCCTTTCTTCTTCTGCGTGGTAAAACCCTGAGTAGCTGTTTTAACAAAGGAGGACTCTCCTTGGAGGACCTGGGAGATCTAAAGACTTAGGGGTAGGCAGAAGTGAGAGGCTGTGAACATTCATATGTTAATTGGTTTGGATCTTCCTGAAGACGGTGATAACTCAGTGTTAGTATCAGGGAAAATCAGCCAGACTAGTAACAGTATGGATACTGGAAAACTTCAAGTGAGAAAAGAAAAGCTAAAATGTGTTCAGTTATATAAAGTAACACCAATTACACTTAATTATGTAAACTACCCTTTATGCCTAATTACCTGAGAGCACTCTATTAGCTATGTGTGTCAGATTAACTTGGCTGTGAATTCTCTTCTAGTAGAACACTAAACCTGTATGTTCAGTCCACTTCAACAACTGCTTCTTTTATATAGTGGCCCACACATGATGTCTGGGTCATCTGCCTTCAAATTTAAAAAATTTAAAGAGACTCATGTCCAGGCTCGAACTGCTATATTTCTGAACTTTTGCAATAGTCTCTTGTAGCTCTCCAGCCTTCAGTCCCTCTTCCTTTCCAATGTGTCATTGTCATTGAAATAAGAATAATCAAAAATCTCTAGTAGCTCCCAGCTTTCTCTCATCATATGAAAGTTCCTAAATTTTGTTTTTTAGGCCTTTGGCTTCTTTTAAACCAAACTGTATTTTTCTTTAAACAGGGAATCAGTGTGAGGCATCTTCCTTTAAGATCTCAGACCTTTCCTAAGGAAGTGGGAATGGGAGGGAGTTTTGTTTTCCAAGGCCTGTCTTGACAGGTGTCGTTTTTCCTACATTCAAATTTTTGTCTACTTTGAATTTCTTGTTCACTTTATCTGTCTGTTTCAGTTTGCAAGCTAGTCCTCAAGGATGAGCAGTAGGGAAAATAAAGGGGACCTAGAAGCTGGGCACCCAATCTTGGGTTGACCACTGATAAAGGGATAAACAAACTGCTCTCAAAGTTAGGATGATAATGTGGCTTTGCATAGAATAATGACACAGCCAAGAGCCTTTGCTCCCATTGTGTGTGCAGGGGCACGTATCGCCTCCTTTTAAAGAAAGCCCTGCCTTGACTTGCAGGATCTCCTTTTATAAACAGGAAGAATCTGGATCAGTGTACTTGTAACAGAGCCCATATTCTGGAAAATAGAAGAAATCTCAGGCTATTGTTCTTTCTTGTATTTTTTGTTGTTGTTGCTCATGAATGCTTTTCAACCTCTGCCCCTCTCTCCCAGCAAGGAGACCAGGACAGAATAGGTCACGAAAAGGTTCTGGCAGGAAAGTCATGCTGGGGCAGGGTACTAGGGCTAGGTTTAGGGTAGGGTATGGTATATGATGTTCAAAAGGCAGGAGTAGTCAAAAATGAGAGGCAAGAAACAGGATAAAGTCTTGGGGGATTTTTTCCCACTTCTGCTGCTCCCACGCAGCTCTGACTCACCATCGCCTCTCACATAGAATCTATCTAAAACAACTGTTTCCTAACTGGTCTCCCTACTTGCATTCTGCATCCTACAAGGCATTCTCTATAGACCAGCCAGAGTGGTGGTCTTTTTAAAGCGTCAATCCGGTCGTGGTTTCTTTTGCCTAAAACCCTCCACTGGCTTTCCAATAAAGCTGCAGCCCTTATGGGAACTGATTTATGTCTACATTTTTCACTTACTGTACTTCAACTTCTCTAGCCTTTTTTGAACAAGCCAAAGCCTTTCCTGTTTTAGTCTGTTGCTCACGCAGTTCCCTTCGCCTAGAAGATTCTTCTCCTAGACAGCTCCCTCCTAAATTCAGGATCTCAGCTCAACTAAATTCTTCTCTCTTCCTATCATTCTCCATTATGTCACTTTGTTCTATTTTTCTCATAACACTGGGCACTTGTGATCTGTTTCATTTATTTATTTCCTGTCTGTCTCTTTTCCGTGATTTAAGTTCTTTGAGAGTTCCGTGATTTAAGTTCATTTGCCTTGTTTGCCATAGTGTCTCCAGTGTCTAATATAGGGGTTGCCACATAGTAAAAGGTTTTCAAGTATTTAATAAATCAATAAAATATCCCTGGCACATAATTACAAGGGTTTTTAAAGAATTATATATAGGTAATTGGTTTGCCATAAAACAATAAGGTGTGTGGCTGAGAATTACGTTTTAGATTCAAAGGGAAAGAATTTTTCCACAGCAACATCAGGTTGAAGAGACTGGACTTGCAGATGCAAAATCATTGCTAGGAAATGCTAACATTTTTTTTATTGCACTAAAATATACACAACACAAAATTTACCACTGGAGACGTTTATTACATTCACGATGTTTCGCAACCATCGCCTCTGTCTAGTTTCAGAACATTTTCAGCATCCCCAAGGACACTTCTTATCCATGTATTCATGAAGCAGTCACTCTGTTGCCCTCTCCATCTCCAACCCATAGTATTCACTAATTCACTTTACATCTTTGGATTTCCTTATTCTGGGTATTTCTTCTAAATGGAATTGTACATGTTACCTTTTGTGATAGGCTTCTTTCACTTAACATAATATTTTCAAGGTTCATTCATGTTGTAGTATATTCCAATACTTTATGCCTTTTTATGACTGAATAATATTCAGTTGTATGGATCTACCACATTTTGATTATCCCTCATTACTGGTGGACACTTGGGTTGTGTCTATATTTTGGCTATTGTGAATAGTGCTGTATTAACATTCTTGTACAAGTTTTTTGTTCAAACAGCCGTTTTTCATTCTTTTGGTTCAATACCAGGAGTGGAATTGCTCAATCACAAGGTAGTTCTACATTTAACTTATTTTGATGGTAAATTTTATGTGCCAACTTGATTGGATCTTGGGGTGCCCAGATATTTGCCTAGATATTATTTCTGATTGTGTCTGTGAAAGTGATTAGCATTTGTATCGGTGGATTCAGTAAAGTAGTTGCTTGGGCATCACCCAATCTGTTGAGGGCCTGTATAAAACAATAAAAAAAAGGAAGAAAGAATTTGGCTTTTTCTGTCTGACCGCTGAGCTACCACATTGATCTTCTTTTGCTATCTGCACTCCTGGTTCTGAAGCCTTTGGACTCAGACTGAATTACACCACAAGCTCTCCTGGGTCTCCAGCTTGCAGACAGCAGATCATGAGACCTCTCAGCCTCCATGATTGTGTGAGCCAATTTCTTATTTTAATATATCTCTTATTGGTTCTGTTTCACTAGAGAACTCTAATAAATTTATTCAGGAACCACCAAATATTTTTTCACAACAGCTGCACCATTTTACATTTCTACTAGCAGTGTATGAGGATTTCAACATAACCACAGTAACTTTATCAAATCTTGTTTTTTTTTAATTTTTGTGGAGTTTTTCCAAAAATTACAACCATTCTTATGGCTGTAAAACAGTATCTCATTATAGTTTTGATTTGCATTTCTCCAATGACTAATGATGTTGAGCATCTTGCATATGCTTGTTTGCCATTTGTATGTCTATTCTATTAGAAAAAATGTTTACTCAAAATCTTTGCCTATTTTTTAATTGTTTGCCTTTTTGTTGTTGAACTGTAAAAGTACTTTATATTCTAAATACTAGATCCTTAATAGATAAATGATTCACAACTATTTTCTTCATTTTGTGAATTGTTTTCACTTTCTTGATAGTGTCCTTTGATTCATGAAAGTTTTTAATTTTGATAAAATTTATTTTATAAATTTTTAATTTTGTTACTCATGCTCTTGGTGTCACAAGTAAGAAATTTTTGCCAAGTCCAATGTCATGAAGATTTATATTTCCATTTTTTTCCAAAACCTTTTATGTCTTTGGTTCATTTTAAGGTAATTTTTGTGTATTAGGTAAAGGTCAAGCTTCATTCTTTTGCATGTGGATATTCAGTTGTTTCAGCACTATTTGTTGAAGAGATTATTCTTTCCCCACAGAGTAGCCATAGCACCCTTGTTGAAAATTAATCGACTACACATATGGATTTATTTCTGAATTCTAAATTCTATAGACAAACTTTATTTTTTATAAAATGAAACACTACAAATACATTTTGAGTTCTTGGGAAAGAGGCCTTTGAAAATTCAGACTATCTTTTGAATGTTGTTGTGGTTAATCTGTTTTTAACACATCAGAGGAATATAAACCAATTAATTACTGTAGTTTGGGATCAAAATCTCCTGCTGAAATGATAATAACATCACTATTAGTGGTAACAGTAATGGGAATTTTTGATAGTCCTTTTACATGAATCTTAGCAATCTTTTAAGACAAGTGATCTAATAACAAATATGAGGTTAATGTTTCTCTCAGGGCCTGAGTGTCTTATCTGGCCATATTTGAAGATGACATCTCCTTCCACTAGTCCTAAGAACTGAATAATTGACAAAGGAGAGAAAAAACATGCAAAATATAGTGTGTAATCATTTCTAAAATACATGAATCACCGGCCTTTCATACCTTTTTTTCACCATGAAGATTTAAATGACTGACCTAGACCTGGTAATACGAATTCTATTGAAGTTAATCACACTATTCCACTTTGCATGCTTAATATGTTCCTTCACATAGTTTTGGGCCCTGGGGTAGATCCTGAAATAGTAAGAATCTAAGAAATATTTCCTATTTTGAGAGGATTTACTATCTAATGAGGACATAGATGCATAGCCATAGAGATGTGCTCTAATGTGATAAAGACCTCACTAAACATTATGTACAAAATATTTATATAGCATGGGGAAGAGAGTGGTTAATCCTGCCCAGGATTTCACAGTTCTTCCATCAGACAGAACTCCTCGAGGGTGAGAACTATCTCTTTCTCTATTCATCTTTGTACCCCTATTTCTGAGAAGAAATTTTTTGAGCATTCAACACTCCACAAATGTTGAATAAATGGACAAGCTTGAATGATGAATAGGAGTTTTCCATGCAGAAAAAAAAAAGAATAGGAGAATTCTAGGCTGAAGAAACAGCATGTACAAGGGCATGGAGGCTTGAGAGTGTGATTCATCTATTGAATGACAAGTGGTGGCAATAGCCTGAAGGTGCATGGATACCAAGAGGTGAGGATGAAAAGCATTGCAGGGTTAATGTGTAGGGAACTTGAAATAAGACTAAGAAATCTAGAGATATCCTACAGGCTATGGGGAACCATGGATCATATATAAGCCTAGGTTGGTGGAAGAAGTGGGGACACAGTTACATGAAAAGTTATCTTTAGAAAGAATACTCAGGAAGTACAATAGAAAGTGCATTTGGGATGAGGTAGATAGGCAGGGAGACCATTTAGGAGACTGTTACAGTCAAAGGGACAGTTGAGGAAAGCCCTGTACTAGGGCATTGCCAGTGTGAATACAGAAAAAATGACGAGTTCTAAAGACATTTTGAAGGTAGAATAGGCAGGACTGGTTGTTGAGGAGTGAAGCTAAGTTTCTAGTTTAAGGAACTGTTTAGATTATGATACTAACAGTGGAAATGAAGAATACAAAGGGAAATAGGACCGAGGCATATAGATGAAGAGAGTGGAAAAGATGTTGATGAATCAGTGAAGAAATTTATAACCTGATTGAAAAATCTAAACCCCAGATCACTTTATGTCCCTATTAATGAATGGCAGGTCCAAGAAAGAACCATTCAGATAATCTGGCAGAAAGAAGGCTTTATGTCATCTACAGATTTGACTTTCCCATCTAATTCCTCCAAAGCTATAGTTTACATTCTGCTATTAGGCCAATGTTTTTAAAATTGTTTGTCACAACTCATCAGTGGATTGTGAAGTCACTTTAGTACCAATCAGCATTTAAACAAATAAAACATAATAAAAATTTAAAATATCAACATGCACTATACATATTAAAGCTAAGTATTATTTCATAAGGCCTCTCTCCATCTCTGTCTCTCACATACACACACACGCATACCATACACACATACACAAATAACTATGATTGCAGCATGTGTGTGTTCAGTATTGGAGTGAGTGTGAGCTGGAAGTATTTTGAGAGAAGAAAGCTCTTCAGTTCACAATAGAAGAAGAAAGTTTTATGGAAAGGTGATATTTTTATTGAACCTTAGAGGATGATAAGATTTAGACAGATAGAGAAGAACCAGGTCATCCCAGATGAGTGACTATTACATTTCACACAAAGTAGATATGTCTCGTGAATCTAATCCTAGGAAATATTTTGGGGGTATTTTAAGCAAAATCAAAAGATTCAAGAAATAAAATTAGAACTAAGAACTTATTTAGTGGACATTTGTTTTTGGCCATCTAACATTCTCTTCTCCTTCCTAAAAGAAGTCTCATTTTGGGGGGGACATTAGCCATCTGTTTGGGGAAATGATTTAGGTATTAATAGAGTGACCATTTCTCTTTTAGTTAAGGAACTGCCATAGGAGTAAAAATGATTTTGGTTTATTTATTCTTATGCTTGCTGCCTGGTGTTACTGTAGTTGCTGATTTTTCATTCTTCAGGCCAGCATGGTTAGTACCCTGCCTGGGTGGTGTGTGTTTCCTAATCTTCTGTCCGTCTTTAGTGCTTATCACCCTTCTACTAAATTTCCTTCACCTTTACGTCCACAACTGGAACAATGAACAAAGTCTTTATCTTATTGAAAATTTCTATATAACATACCTGCACATTAACTATTTTACTGAGAAGTAAACTCAGGCTCAGAGGGGAGCCCTGCCCCTGGGAAGAAATGGAACTGGAGTTTGAACCCATGGCTTAGTAAGCACACTGTTTTTTATTTTTTCCATCATTGCAGGCCACCTCTCCAGAGCTGGATAAGCTTTGGGGTTTAGAAGTTTTTATGATTTTAAAGAGTTATCAGTTGTTGTTAAAATTACCACACACAAAAAAATTAAAGATTGCCTTCACATAAAAAGCATATTTTCTTGAACAAAAATGTTAGAGTTAAATATCTAGGCCTCAAAAAGAAAATTAAAATTACTCAATAGTACTGAGTACTCTTCCTCCTTCCACATATTTATTAGGGATTCTAAGCAGAAGCCTAGATAATTGAAAGGATTAAAATGAAAGAATGAAAGAGAAGAAATGTTCCCTCAGGCAGAATGAGAACCACAGTAATGGTAAAATGTTTTTTGAGAAAGTAGAAAATGTGTGGAAAGCAAAGTTAATTTTAAAGACATTAAGAAGAGAGGGGTTGGGGTGGGGTAAAGAGAATGGGGAGAAGGCAAGGAAAATCTATGGAAGAAAAAAACAAGAGAAGGAATGAAGTTTGGTCTGGTTTTAATTTATGTCAATTGGCAAATAAATCCTTGAAAGCTGTTCTCAGCATGGATATTCCCTCTGTAATGTAAGTAACTGAAACCAGGTCAGAATACATTTTTTTTTCCTCCTAAAATATGATACACCCTATAGACAGAGGCAACATCAATAAAGTTCCCTGCCTCTGGCTCCACATTTTCCCTGCCCTCCCCCAGACACCTTCTATTTCTGCCTACAGTTCAGAGTTGGTATAATTAGGGGATATTCATGACCATAAAATATATGTTTGTTTAATCATGCTTTCAAATAAAAAAGATACAGATGAGAAAAATTCCTTTTCTAAGATTTTGTTGAAAAATTTTGATCTTTAAAGACTCATCTATTTCCGGCACTTTCCCTAATTTTAGGTGAGGGTGAAAGAAGTATGTTTAATTGTATCAATTGTATTAAAATGTATTTTAAAAATTTTATGTGCTGAATTCTCAAAGGAATTTTGAGACAATTAGATAGGCATGTATGGTGAAAGTTGCTATAAAAAGTTAACTTTGCTGATTGCTGTGGATAAATTAATGAAAATGGGAAAATTAAGGGCAATTAACTGACAGAAGATTAACATCTAGAAAAGAACTTCTACATGTCAAGTAGGTGAACAACCTAGTAGAAAAAGTGTGAAAAGTATGATCAGGCTTTCACAGAGTAAATACAACTGTTTTCATAAATATATAAAGAGAGGCTGACCCTAATCAACATATCACAATTTGAAACCACAGAAAGATATGTTTACATACCTAACAGCTTGTTAAAAATGAAAAATTCAGTCAATACTAAGATTTGGTAAGAATATAGAACATGACTCTCATACAATATCTGTAGGACTACAATGGGGTTGAATCTTCTTATTGTCTAGCGAGTAGTGCTGTCTACTTCATCCATTAGAGCCTTTAGCATATTAATCACAGTCATTTTAAATTTCCAGTCTGATATTACCAATATTCCTGCCACATCTGAGTTCGGTTCTGGTATTTGCTCTGTCTTTTCAAATTCTATTTTCTGCCTTTTAGTATGTCTTGTAATTTTTTATTGACAGCTGGACATGCTATATTGGGTAAAAGAAACTGCTTCTTTAAACAGGCCTTTAGTAATGTGATGATGAGGTACAGAGGGAGAGAAAATGGTCTGTAGTCCTATAATTGGATCTCAGTCTTTTAGTGACTCTGTACCTCTGGATTGTGAAATTCGCAAGTGCTTCTCAGTCCCCTCTTAGAATGGGATGGAATGGCTAGCATGGGACGGAGTTGGATATTTCCCTTCCTCCATATGGAAGTCTATAGCCAAATAGAGTAGGGTCTTTCCCTTCCTCCAGGTCAGTTTGGCTGTGATAAAACCCTTACAGTTTAGGCTCTGGTTAAACTTTCTCCTGAAGGCAACAGAGTAGAACAGAATACTGTGGCACTTTACCCCTCTCCCTATAGGAAGCAAGATGGGATTATTATTATCATTATTATTTATTATTTATTATTATTATTATTATTATTATTATTATTTTTTTTTTTTTTTTATGATATTCACTGTGAGAACCTGGTTGAGCTTCTGGTGATAAAATTCACAGAAGTAAGGGTGTCCCCCCACCCTGAGCCCCATCCTCATCCTTGATGACTTGGTACCCCTGGAGTTTTTGACTCTTGGTTTTGCCCTCACTGAGCCTCCAGCAATTCATCAATTATAATTCTAGTTATACTGCCCTGGCATTTGTTTCCATAGAGATTTATGCTCTGATGAGTTGTGATTATCAGTGTCTGCCTGTCTGTCTCTCCAATTTGGGGGATGTTGGTCTACCCTGTGGCCTAACTTCACTTAAGACCTAAGCAGAGTTGTTAATTTTTCAGTTTGTTCTGCTTTTTCCTGTTGTTAGAATGAGTTGCAGTTTCCAAGATCTTTACAGGTTGAACCAGAAACTGGAAGTCCCACGATCTTTTTTAAAAAAGGGTTTTAAATCAGTTAAACATGAAAGGCCTGCCAGATGATAAAAGTTGAGAGTGGTCAAAGTTTTCACACTGTTGTAAGAAGAAATTTCTGTTTAATGCTACTATTGGCCTATGGGACAACCAGTATGGCTCACATCTCTGGGGCTGTATAGAGATCCAGAGACCGAGATGACTTGACTGCTGCCTGGCCACCTGATAATGGCAGCAATTCTGTTCTGGTGGAAATTCGAAGGGCTTGGATGTCTTTGTGTCTCTTTCTTAGGGCACAGTGTTTTTATTGAGAAAGCCTGTGGGATATACAAAAGGATTAAGGTCCTGCTGTGTGGTCATGTGATTCCCTTCTTGCATGGGCCTGGGTGAACATCAAAGCACTGATGGAAAGAAATGTTGCCCTTTTTGTTTTTTGAGGCTCTCAGAATAAAAATAATGAAGTGACAAAATAGAGTTACAAAAATTGTAGTACATTTTAAATATTTAAATTGAACAAATTAACATTTTTAACACTGAAAAAATATATTGCAATATTATATTGACATGATAATTATATTTATAAAAAATATTGGTACAGATTGTGTAAGCAAGCTTTCAAACCAGTAGTGGAACTAGTTGTAAGTCATGTGATTAAAATTGTCACTGTGTGTCTCTGTGACTATATGTGTAGTCCATTTGAATAGATGGTCAAAAAATCTAAATTTGTGGCCCTAGATCTTCTGCCTCAACTCCAAATCCTTTTTTGTTATAGGTCATGGTCTAAATTTTAGACAAAATTTCAAAATAGGATCCATTTGAAATAATTTTGTTTCAGCAAGATGATGTTGGTATACAGGGTTAGTCTTATAAATAGTTTTAAAAGCAAGTGTCTATGTTGTACTAAGTACACTGTGCATTTGGGAAGATAAGGATTCAAATTACTTCCACTAAATGAATTTTTCATTGGGTTACCTGAAATTCCTATCCTCTGATTTCTCTTCTAAAAATAATTAACCTCTGCGTAGTTACTGATCATAAGCAGATGCATTACCAGATTAATTTAGGCAGAAGGTTGAAGCCCTAGGAAAGGGAGCTCAGGGCATGCAAAATGTTTATAGAGCGAGATTATTAGAAGCCTTGTGTATGGGTCACCTCTGGGAGGTCAGATTTCTATACTGGGCCAAAGCACAGGAAGAGTTCGTGGATGCAGGAATGCATTAAAGATGGCGTGAAAGCAGTAGGTATATGACAAAGGGAGAAGAAAAGAAGGGACAGAAGGATATAAATGGAGACTTGGCAACAAGAAGACACCTGAAAAAAGGCACCAAAATGTGTTTGAGTTTGAGGATAGAAACTTAGATGATTTTTTTCCTTTAAAATTCGACTTTTCTGTATTATTCCAAATTTTTACAATGAGTAGGGTTTTTGTTTTTGTTTTTGTTTTTTTTTGGTTATTGAAAAAAATACCTGATAAGCTTTACCTTAAAAAGTAACATGTCTGCCTTCTCTCTCTGTTGGTTTATAGTACAAAATCACAGATTTTTTGAGCTCAGGGGAACTTTGAAAGTACTCAACCTCAGATCATCCCTCCCTTATCCATTATAATCAACCACCATATCTTCCTGCCTACTGTATACAGGGCACTTTGCCAAACATAAGGTTAAATCAGGAAGAATAAAATAGGATTGAGGCTCAGATCTCACTTCCCCCTGGGAAGTGGAGATATATTGAGAGGAAAATTATATTAGGAGGTAACGTATGCCAAGTGTTCAACATTGTGTCAGGGATGGATAGAAAATATTGGAAAGTAACTGTTAACCTAAATGAACTGTTAACCTTTTTAAGTGCATCTATAAGACAACTCTTTATACTCTTCTATGAATTAAATATACTCTTCGAATTTTAAACCTAGTAATCAGGAATAGGGAAGAAAGCCAAGGCTTTGAACAGTTAGGTGGTATTTTCAAAATGCTAGTCAGTACTGTATTTTGTGAGTATCTTCTCCAATGTTCATGTGTAATAATTTTCGTCCTAGCATCAAGTTCAACTTGAAAGTAATTGATGTTTATAACTTTTTATTTAATCCAGGGATTATCTAAAACAAGAGAGTGGAAGTTTACCAACACTGTCTTTAGAGAGGGAGAAAAAATCTGAACCTTGTTAGTTACTAAATGTGACTTTAATGATAATCACCACTGTTTATTGAATATTCATCTCTAACTAGGTACTGTACTTATCTCAATCCACATGGAAATCCTATAAGGTTGATGGAAGTGATTCAGTATATTATAGAAAAATATAATTCACAGGAGTTTCCTGGATTTTTTCCAAGTCTCATGGACATAATTAAAACATAAGATTTGAACCTAGATCTGCCTGATTTTGAGTCCATGATCTTAATTACTTCTCTGTACCTGCTACTTGAATGAGTTATTTAACCTCTCTGAGCCTTAGGCTTGTCACTTGAAATTTCCCTCATAGTTTTGCTGGAAAGAGAAAATAACTATAAAGCATTTAGTAAGCGCTCAATAAATGTTGCTTCTATAGATAAAAGCTGAGAGAATGGCATTTAGTGACCTGCTTTCAGGTTGAAAATAGAGCTGAACTTCACATCCTTATCCTAGATTTTCAATTTTTATGGGAATTGGCCAATAAAGAAAAGAAAACTGCAGTTTTGCATTAAAAATATGTATACTTAACTAAAACAAGAGCAAGCAGATAGGATAATTTCATTTCAAATTATTTCTCTAGGAGTCAAAAGAGGCGATAAATCAAAAATTAAGAACTAAAGTTTCATTTTTGTTTTTAATATGCCCATTGAGATGAAAATGCACTCAATTGCTTTCCTTTGCCTGCCTGAATGCCAGCAAATGTGCAAAACTACCAAATGTAAAGCAAGCACTCTGGTCTTTGGAACCAGGGCTGCCTTCACAGACAAGTAACCTATGCTGTTACACAGAGCTCATGTTTAGATAAATGCTCTCCTGTCTTGAGATTCTTCATAATTTTTGAACAAGGCATCTATGTGTTTTCCTTTTGCACTTGGCTCAGCAAATTACATAGCCAGTCCTGCTTGGAAACCTTGGTATCTCAGCTCACCTTGCTGAAATGCCCTCAGTCAAATGAACATTTTCCCAGGAGGTTACTTGGAATGATGCTTTAGCAGATCTCCCTCTTCCTTTTGTTCTTGTTAGCAAGCAATGATCCACTTATTTTTTGAAGTTTTGCATGCATGCTATGTATAAACCTCTAGGTGTGTAAGGATGAAAGTAATACATCCTTTTTTTCTGAAGATTTTATCTTAAGAAAGAAAACTAATACCATGGCCAAAATGAATGCATTGACAATGATACTTTAGAATGACTTCTTTAGAGAGAAGTTTTGAATTTCTCTTTATGAATAGCTTTGGGTGGGGTCTGAGTAGATATTTATATTTTCTTAAAATACCCCAGGTCTTTCTAATGCATAACCAGAGTTGGGAACCACTGACTTAAAAACTTTCTAGAAGAAGTGGACACTTCTCGTAAGTAGTGATATATTTCCAAAAATCCCCTGGAAGATTTGTTTGTAATCAACTTTGCATTCCTAGGGCAACTAGATTTTTGCTTATAGAGGTACTCAGCCAACTTTTATTGACAGATGGAAGATAAAATATAATTTTAATTCTTTTGTTAGAGGACATTGTAAATACAATCTGAACAAACCTGTTTTAGCCTTTATTTTTTAAAAAAGTTTTGCTGACCCCTGGACATATAATTGTACAATTCTGTTTTTCAAAATTTCACTTATAATAACAACAAATAAATCTAACAAAAAAGTTACAAGACCTCTATGCTGAAAACTATATAATATTTCTTGGAAAAATAAAGACATAACTAAGTGAAATTTATACAGTATTTATGAATTAGAATACTGTATATTATTACCATGTCAATTATTCCCAAATTAACTTATAAATTTAATGCAGTTCCAATTGAAATCCCAACAGATTTTTTTTTTCATAGAAATTAGCAAGGCAATTCTAACATGTATAGGAAAATGCAAAGCATCTAGAATGGCAAAAATAATTTTGAGAAAAGATCAAGAACAGAGTTGAAGAAGCCACATGACTTAATTTCAAGACTTACTACAAACTTCGGTAATTAAGACAGTGTGATATTGGTTAAATAGATAAAACAAGTAGAATAGAGTCTGCAAATAGATCTAATATATACAATCAATTGATATACAAGAACTATACCAAGATAATTAAATGGGAAAAGGATAATCTTTTCCACAAATGGTCTGTATCAGTTGGATAACCAACTTGACCCCTTTCACACAACTATACAAAAAAATTAATTTGAAATGGATCTGAAAATGATCATTGGCATAAAAAAAAGAGCTAAAACTATAAAACCTCTAGAAGCTATGCAACCTTGGGTTAGTCAAAGTTTCTCAAAAGAACATGGAAAAGTGCTAACCATTAAAAAAAATATTGACCTAATCAAAATTTAAACCTTCTATTCTTTAAAAGATACCACTAAGATAAAAGTAAAAGACAAGAAACAGACTGAGAAAAAAATATTTATGTGTAAAGAATGGTTAAAGAGATGCAATATTGCTGGCTTTGAAGATGTGTGAAGCGGGGAAGGAGGTGATAAGCCAAGAAATGTGGGTGGTCTCTAGAAGTTGGAGTAGTCAAGAAGCAGATTCTTCCCTATTGCCTCCAGAAAGAAATACAACCCTGCCAACAATTGTGATTTTAGCCCAGTGAGACTCATATTGGGTACATAATCTAAAGAACAGTAAGATTAAATTTGTGTGCTTTTCAGTGACTAAGTTTGTGGTAATTGTTACAGCAGCAACAGGAAACTAATATAATTCCTTAGGATTTTCTGTGTAAGCAATCATGTTGTCTCTATATAGTCAATTTCACTTCTTCCTTTCTAATCCTTATGACTTTTCTTTCTTCGTTTTTCTCTATTGCACTGGATAGGAACTCAAGTGCAATGCTGAACAGAAAAGGTAAGAAAAGACATCTTTGTCTTATTTCAATCTTTGGGAAAAGCATTCAGTTTTACACCATTCAAAATAATCTTAGCTGTAGGTTTTTCATAGTTGTCCTTTACCAAATTGAGGAAGTCCCCTTCTTTCTCTAGTTTGCTAAGGGTGTTTATTATGGAGGTGTTAAATTTTGTCAAGCGCTTTTTATGCAACTATTGAGATGATTTTACCAATGTAGCAAATTATTAAGTGATTTTCAAATGTTAAACCAATTTTGCAGTTTTAGAATATACCCATTTTTTTTTGTTAATGGCATTAAGTTGCTGATATTTTGTTGTCAAATTTTGCATGTGTATTATTTACTGCCGCTTAACAAAAAGCTTAAAACAACACATATCATCTCCAGTTTCTATGGGTCAGGAATTGAGTGCAATTTAACTGGGTCCTCAGCATAGGTCTCACAGGATGCAGTCAAGATGTTGGCTGCGATGTATTCTCATCTAAAGGCTCAACCAGGAAAGATCTGCTTCCAAGTTCTTTGAGTTGTTGGCAGTATTTGTCTTTTTGCAGATGTACAACTGAGTACCCCTGCTGCTTACTGGCTGTTGTTTGAAGGCTGCTTTTGCTTCCTGTGGGCTCCTTCACTTCCTTGCCATTTGGGCCTCCCAACATGGCCAATTCTTCACAGGCAACTGGGAAACATCGCTAGAATGAGTCCACTAGCAAAATATAGTGCATAAATGTAATGTGATTATAGGAATGACAGCCCTTTTTTTTTTTTTTTGCCATATTCTATTGGTTAGAAGCAAGTTACAGTTCCCACTTACAGTCAGAGGGGAGGGGATTATAGAAGGGTATAAAAACCAGGAGGTGGAACTTCTTTAGATCTGTTTATCTATGTTCTTGAGATATTAGTCCGTCATTTTCATTACAATGTCTTTGTCAGATTTTGTTATTAGAGTTATTGGATCATTTTTGAAAATACTTTTTATTTCTTACTCTCAACTGATTTTCAAAAATAAATACCAGGTTGAGTTGTTGATAAGAAAATGTAAGTTGTTTTTTTTTTTAGTATAGTATATAATTTAAAATTAAAATTAAAATAAATCTATATAATTGAGAATATTAATAGCTTCATTTTTGACATAATGGATGAGTGCACAATGGTGACCTAAAAAGTACTAATCATCATTGAATCATCATTCAGTCAAGGGCTGATAAAAGCATTTTTTACATCGATGTTTTGTCATTTATCTTTCATAATATCTCTAGCTTATGGATAGGAATTTAACAGAACTTAGATAGTTTAAACATGTATAATAAATTTCTTTATTATAAGGAGGTGCTGTCTTTGGAGGTGCAAGTTCTATACAATGATCATTGATCTAGGCCCACAAGCTGGTGATAGTAATGTATATACTAGTAGTGGCAGGCAGTTGAGTCTTATTGAATAGTTCTTGTGCATTAAATGATTTTTTAAAGTTTTTTTTTCTTTAATTCTCAGCAGCTTTACATTGGGGTCAAATCAGCCATATGTGAGCCAGCAAATGCATGTTAGACCCTCAGGTTCAAAAGAATGACTTGCTCGTTAGCCTAAGGCAAAGGTTGGGCACTGGACATTCCTTTTGTAATTGAATAATAGTTTAAATATTTGCTCATAGGCAAGCAGCGGGTGGGAATTGTAGCTCTATAGTCTGTTAGACCTCAGTTTAAACTGTGACACTGCTTCTTACTAGTTTCAGGACTTTAAAAAAATTATTTAATAACTCTAAGCTTTCCTCTCCTCATCTGTAAAATCTGTGCAATAATAGCACCTATTTCAAAGAGTTGTGAGAATTAAATGAGGTAATTTATGCATGATGCTCAACACAAATTTTGACAATATGCACTTAACAAATATTAACTGTCACTATTACTAACACTATTATTATTACTGTTACTTTTACTGTTATTGTAAAGTGGAAAGAGTATCAACTATGAAATCAAACAGACCAGGAACCACTGTTTACTAGCTATGTGAACTCTTGTAAGTTAGTTGACTTCTCTGAACATCAATGTTCTCATTTCTAAAATGGAAAATATGATAAGACTTTCTAGGATTGTCCTCTAGTATAGCACCTGTTCCATAGTAAGCACTTTAAAAAGACGAGTTTCTTCTTCATCTTTTAACTAGAACTCTCTTAGAGGCTTCTTCTTGCCTGAAGAACAAATATTAGTTAAAATATAGGCTAGGCCACTATTACAAGAGACTCTGAAATAACAAAATTATCTCTCTTTCATATAAGGGAAATATCAAGGAAGCAGTCTCCTTCCACGCTGTTGCTCTGCCCTCCTCTATTTTACAGCCTCTGTGTGAGACAGAAGGAAGCAAAGAACATGTTACCTTCTTCTGAGGAAATTTTCCAGAAGTTGTATACCTCACTTCTTCTCATACTTCATTGGCTGAAACCTAATTATTTGACTGCATCTACCAGTTGAGAAAGAAGGTGCTGTCTTTGGCTAGGCATGACAGTGGTAGGTGAGGCTATCAGTCTCTGCTAAGATACATTTCTAGCCTAATTTCTCAGTTGAAATGAGATTGAGAGACCCAATTTCCCTCTAAAGTGGTACAGATGAGTTTCCTGCGGAATGAGAGTAGAAAACAGGCAGTGTTCAATTGTTCAAAGGATGGAGACTTGTATGCTTGCATAACTTGTCTCATGTTTTGGATATTAACTGGGCTTAACATGACTGTGGTTGCTTTTGTTTCTCATTTCTTCCTATTATTACAACTTATGCTTGCTAAGGATGATCTAAATTACCTATTATCTTCAACTTTTATCGAGCACAGAGAAAAACACTCCTTCTGTGCTCTTGCCGCAGAGTCAATGAAATGATCAACGAATAGTTACCAAGTTTCTAGAATTCATTCACTTATTCATGCATTCATTTATTCATTCTCTCACTTATACTCATTCCATAAGTATCCATTGAGCTTTTACTTTGTTCTATGTTTTTGAAATATTAATGCATTCTAGCCATAATCTCAGGCCTCAAGAAACTCTAGTTTAGTGGTTGAGAGAGACAAGCATTGAAAAGACCTCAACACAGAGCTAATGCAATAGGTGCTGAAAAAGAAGTAAGGCCCCGATATCATGAGAGCCTGTTAGAGACTGCTATTGAATTCATTGCTATGAAAGATGATGTGGAGCTCTCCATCAAAATACTCAGAGAACAATGAATGTTCTATTGAAACCACACCTCATTAAATTCTTAAGATCTCAGGCATGGAGAGAGGGAGATCCAGGAGGGCTGTAGCAGACAGAAAAAGCTTTTGGATAAGGTAAGTTTCAAGAAGATTCTGGATAGATTCAGAGATGTGAGAATGGCGTTCCAGAGTAGGAGCAGTTTAAACAAAGGAATAGCATGTACTGAGTTCCTGAAGTGGGAAAATGGACTAGACATTATCACTAGGTTTCTTTCAAATGGTAGAAATGTCTCATTCTTTGGCCTTGAGACAATCACAGAATAAATCCCAGCAACTTCTGCCTTGTCCTGTGTGGCTTTTCACCAAATACAGGATATAGAAATGAATAATGGCAGAGTTATGTTTAATACTGCTAAGCTTTCCATTTTGAGTTGGCAGCCTCAGTATATAATTTTCGGAGATAGAAAATTCCCTGGCTTGGGATTTTGCCAGAAATTACTTTTCTCCAATTAGATTCTAGTTTGATGCTATCATTGCTTGAAAATTGTCTCAAATTGAAACCATCTAATAGCCAGTTTGGGAATGAAGAAAATGGGAGAAATTCAGCACACCACAGACAGTCCTTTCATCAAGTATGTGATCCAAGAACAGGAAAAAAGAAGAAATCTCAGTTTGTCCTGTTTCAGACACAGAGTATCAGCTAGTTTCATAATCAGGTGGTTTTGACCAACAGATCCTTTTGTTGGCTTAGCACAAATCAGATCAAGCTTTTAGAGGAAGCACAGTTTGAGCGTATTTTAAGAAACCAGACATGACATGTTCATCAGATGCATCTATTTCTTTTCATCATATACAGGTATATTCCAGAGAAGATAGCCAGAGGGTGCAAATGAAATTGGTCATACAGTAGCTGAGCACTAGCTCTAAGAATAAAATGTGGAGAAGTGGGTGGTATACTGTTTGGTGCTCAAATGCATGGAGGCTCATAGCACATGGTACATACTTATTATATACTTGTATTAATTAATTAATTAACTAATTAATTAATTAATGGACATTACTAGTTCAAAATATCCCCTCCCCTGTGGCAGGATTGGCTTATTTTCTCCCAAACACTTCTCCTTAGGTGCAGTGTGGCACTTTTGTGATGATATATTGCATTTCCCGGGACTTTTTCCTGATTTCAACTTTAAGCAAATACTACCAGGTGATGCAGATAAGTTCCTTGGAAAGTTTGTTTCTGGTCTTTGCTTTTAGGCTTTATTAGGTGGAGCTAGAGTAGCCTTTAGTCTATGGCTAATTTGGCCCCACAACAGAGGTAATTGCCTTCTGAGCACTCTTCATGATACCCAGGTAATATGAGGTTTTTCCAGTGGTTGATGGGTACACAGTCTCCTCCTGGCCCTGTTGTTCAATGTCTGAAACCATTGTTTCATATTTTTCCTTATTGTTTTAGTCTTTTGACATGGGAATATAAATCTGATCTCTGTTATTCCATCTTGGCTGAAAGCAGCAGTCAGTGCATAAAAATGTATGTACAAGAACATTCATCATGATATTGTTTCTGAAGAATAACTGAGACTAAGCAAAAAGCAAGACAAAGACAAATCATGGGATGGCATGATTTGGGATTCATATAATGTGTATTGTGATGTCCATATAATATGATACTGTATAGCCATTAAAAATGATATTTTCAAAGAATATTTACTGATCTGGGGATGTATTTGTGATATTATGTTTATTAAAAAGGGCATATACAAATTTATTTTTATGATTTCAATTTTGTAAAAAAGTAAATATATTATACATACTGTAATATAAATATTTTGTATGTAATTTAGTATCTTCAATATAAAAATATAGATATAGAAATATGTGTATATATCACATAAATATATATTATATGTTAACAAATATAATAAATATATAATATAAAATATGTATGTATGATAGATTAAATATATATGAAAGTATATATACTTTATATAAATATACTAATATATATTTATATGTGTATACACAAAAAGAAACATATGTATGATCTTTAATATAATGTATCAAAACTATGTGCAGAGAAAAAAAGATTTGAAAGCAAATGCATTAAAATTGTAAGTGCTATATTTTCCTAATATATAATAATTATCTGGTAAAAATATTAATCAAACTTTTCAAAAGTAAAAATTTCAGTAAGGAACCAACAAAGTGAAATTTTACAAGTCAAGATATTTATTGGGGAATCTATTTTTAATGAACATAATAATCATAAATCTAAATAGCCCTCTTATTTGCCAGGCACTATTCTAAGTGCTTTTAATATATTAATCATTTAATCCTCACAATATAGAGGAAACTATGGCACGGAGAGTTTAAGTCACTTTCTCCAGCTATTAAATGACAAAGGCAGGACTTGACCTCAGTCAGACTGGGTCTGAAGTCTGTTCTTTATCACCACACTATGCTGCCTTGCTTCCCAGAATTATAGGATAAAAAGGTGAGTAAAGCTTTCTTGACCAAACCTGGGGAAAGGGCTCCGGGTGACTGGGAGACAGAGACATTAGCAATAAGACTGAGAGATATTCAATTGCAAGAGAAGGCTCTGTGTCTGAAAAACTGAGGATTGAGCAGATGGCAGGGTTTTTGCCAGATATGTCATACGCCAAATAGCTAATATAGTAGAGCCACTATTTGGACCCAGAGCTGCCTGTTTCACCTATGCTTTTCAAACTCTAACCAGTTGCCTCACACCACATGACTGCCTGACATCTGGGACTGAAGGTTTAACTTTTTCTTGTATCCTACTAACTAGATAGAACAAAGATGTAGTAGGTGGAGGTGGGCGGTCAGGGGGGCCTCATTAAATTTAGTGAGATGGTTTGCCTTCAGCCAAGTGCCCTCCCACAGCCCAGAGACCACACTTCCCAGCAATTCTGAGCAGAGGGAAAAAGGGCTGACACATATTCTACAGAACGCCCATTCAGGCAAGGCTTCTCATACACTGACACCCTGGGGTTATTATTGCTTTGCGTATATGAGATCACTGAGAGGAATGCCTCATTATGGGTTTAAACCCAAGCTATAAATCAAACAGTTCTCCTTTAATATAAGGAAGTTTCCGATTATTTTCAAGAACACCTGGTACAAAGTGAGGTAATCTCATATGGTAAAGAGGATAAATAACTTAAACCGCATTCCCATAAATTTCTTTAACTTGAAGGAAGTCTTTAAGGCTATCGGCATATGTGGCATGTCTGAGTTTTCTTGAATAATGTGTGAAGTGTTTTAAACAGACCAGAAAATTCACAGTGTTCTAAAACCTCCTTTGGATTCTGCCTTGCTTTTGGTATCTAGACAAGTGTCGAAATTATCTAGGATTGCTTTCTTAGTTTGTCTAAATGTTCTTTTTCTCATTCAGAGAGATCTTGTTGACAGTTATTTCTTCATTCTGCATCCCAAACTTCCAGTTTGCAGAAGTAGAAAAATCAATATGAATAGCTTAGTGCTGACAAATGAGGCTTAAATTACCAATACTTGTATGCAATATGGCAAAGATTTTCATCCAGTTAACTCTACTGCTTTCCTGTTTTAATGGTGTTTGGCATAGGTGTACCTAGTTATTATTCATAACTATATCTGTAAGCACTGTTTTCCTCTGCTTTTCCTTCCAAATGTTCTACTGATTTTAAAGTGAAATTATTTTGAGATGAGAATCAACAACTTTTACATAAGATTCTTTAGGTTTGCCAAATAAGAACATTTTCATTTTAGATTTTGTAATCTCTTTTTGGTTCAAATAATAGAGGAAAAGATGGATAAGCATTCCCTCCACAAACATTGAGGACCAGATAATGAATAGTCTATTAATAAGCTATTAACATTCTGATACTAGATTTGATTACATCCACTGATATGTTAAACCAGTGCTTCTCAAACTTTAATGTACACGCAAGTCATCTGAGGATCTTGTTAAAATGGAGACTGTTTCAGCAGTTCTAAAATGCTTTTGGATAAAAATACAATTTCTCTTGTAAGGACTTAACATTTAAAGCCATAGTTCTGATTGTGAAATTCAACATTTTACCTGCTAATGGAATTATCAGTATCTGAAAGAGGTGAAGTACAAGCAGGATTTCTTCAAAATTCCAAAAAGAGGACCATGATTCCAAGAAATCTGTCTTGCCTACCTGACTAAATTACCTTTATGAGTTTATACCTGTTGAGTAAGTTAGGTTCTAGAGAGATCACAGTGTCTCTCAGAAGAGTATATCTACGAGAATTTTACTTCTTTCTAAGCTAGAAGAGCCAGGAGGATGAGTGGTGGTGGTGGAAAGGAATGAAGAAGTAAAACAAAACAAAGCAAAAACAGAAAGCCTCCCTGAAGAGGGAAAATGACCAAGGTAGAAGTAATTTTAATTGAATACTAATTGTAAAATAGGATATTAGAAATGAAAACATAGATATATGGTAATAAAAAGAAGTATTATTAAACTTTTTGAGTATTAATCATGGCATTGGCATTTTCAAAATGTATTAATGAATGAATTAACTAAATAAAAACATTTATTGAATACCTACTAAGTTTGGGGCACTATATAAGACGTTGGAAATAGAGAGTAAATTTGAAGAAGTTTCTCACTTTCATAAACTTTGAATTTTGCATAAATATCTGCATTTACGATGAAAGATGTGCAAGAAAAATGCAACTGGGTATGAAATCTGTAGTAAGAGCACTTAATCTAATCTGGAGCATCAGGGGAATCCTGCCTGAGAAAGGGACATTTAAAAAAGTAGAAGAGATGGAAGTGAACTTCATGATAAGAGATAATAATTCAACTAGTCAGCACAACACAAAACATCTTTATGACAGGCTCAGGAGTAAGTGATTATTAAAGGAGATTGATGAAATTGTTAAAATAGGAGATGGCTGAAGGAAAAATTCCTGTTAACGTTCTACCATTTTCAAGGCATTATATATCACAGCTCTTTTCTACAAAATAAAATAGAACAAATCATAAAATTACGGTACCTAGAAAGTACAATTGAGTCTTGTCCATCTACTTTAGACACAGAAAAAATGATAGCTCCAATCTCTGATTATTTTATGTTGGTTTGATATTTGGGTTGCCTCTGGAAAGAGCCTGGAAAGTATCTTTGGAAAGCTTTTGGAGCCTGGCCTTTAACACAAGCACAATACAGTTTTTCTTCATTTCATCCTGCTGAAACCTGTTTTTCTTTTTCTTTTCTTTTCCTTTCCTTTTCTTTTCTTTTTTTCCTTTTCTTTTCTTCTCTTTTTCTTTTCTTTTCTTTTTTCTTTTCTTTTTTCTTTTCATCTTTTCTTTTCTCTTCTTTTCTTTTTTTTCCTTTCCTTTCCTATTTTTTCCTTTTCTTTTTTTCTTCTCTTTCATTCTTTGTGGAAAGAGTTCTAGGATTTCATTACATTTAAAGGCCTAATGGGGTATACATACTTTGATCAGCCTCATAAATTGACAGCAAAATCAGTACAAAAAGCAACCCGTGGGCAGATTTCAGCTCAGGAAGGGCACTGATTCCATTGCTTAAGGAAGAAAAAAATAAAAGCAAGTGTCCTTTTCCAGGTGAATGAATTATTACAGTTATATGACTTATAATCACTGAAGGCAAAGGACTGGCAGAGGACAGGCATAGGATTTTTCCTATCCCTGAATATAATTTCATCATGTATTTCAAGAAATATCATTGTCAATCATTTTTTTCAAAAACTTGCTGAGAAAGCTACACAATCTTCCTTGGGAAACCCACACCACGTTGTTTTCATCTTTTGATTAGTAATGTCTAGTTTACCCTAGATTTTTCTGCTGCTACATATACCTTTATATATTTTTTTCTCTGTTGGCAGCAGAAGCAGCGAATGAATTACTATCTACATAATGATGTGCTTTAAAGCTTTCATTCCTCTTTGGATTACTTTTCATGAAGTAGTACATACCCTAAATCAATTTTTGAAAAAGAAAGCAGAGTCCAAAATCAGTGGCAGAGAAGCCAAGAAAATAAGCTGAGAGCACCTCTGAAAATACCATGCCAGAGCTATCCCTTATGTAAGTAAAGAAATTATGAGAGATTTTCCAAGGAAGCTTGACTTGGATTTAACTGTATCTTCCCCGTTATCCAGACTTTTACTATGAGACGATCGCAAGTGGAACATGGACTTTCCAGAAATCACTTGTAAGCAGGTTTATAACCTGACATGTTTATTTAAGGGATATTATGAACCTGAACATTTCTTCCCACTTTAGGGAAAAAGAGAAAATGGCCAGTCAATATCTTTGGAAAGCTGATCAGAGGTCTTTTGGTAAAACCTAATGCTGAGTTCCTTAGATTCGGTCAGTTTCTTCTTTGAAAAAACTGGGTTTGTTTCAAATCTGTTTGGCATTAATAAGAGAGCAAATGAAAAGATAATTTGGTGTGTATAATGCCATGGCAACATCTTTTGGTATTTATCTTGATCTTTGTTTCTTTAAAATCAGGAAACTCAGCACCTAAAAGAAAAGGTTTTGAAAATTATAACCTTATTCCTACTAAAGTTCTAGACCTCCCCCATTCACTATTCTTACTTCTTGCTTGATTTTTACATTTCCTTGGCTTGAGCACTAATAATATAATCTGCAATCAATAAATATTTATGAATGAATATTGTTGAATGAATGACCTTGAGTCATTAACCATATTTGATCTTTACTCAATTCTTGGACTAATAACTAAGAATCCTTCTCTGCCTTGACCCTTGAGTCTTTTCACCAACTTTAATATTTATATTCCGGTGCCACCTACTTTAGACTGCTCAATATCCTGAAAGCCTGGACCTAATTTTGACAACCATCTACTTGATTGGCATTTACATTGGGATGGCCCCTGCCCTGTAAGAAGTTTGATCTGTATTCTCAGTAGAAGAAATCATGTGTAAGCCTATTTCATAAGACTCACAGAGTTGTAATAACTTAGAGATTAGTTTAATATTATTGACAATCTCAAAGTGGCAATTGTCTATTAGTCTGCATTACAATGTCTCTCAACATCCAACTACAGAAATACAGAAATACAGAATACAGAATATAGGTAAATTCATATCAATACAGAAAACCGATTGTCAATATCTGACAGTAAATTTTTGCTGACTATAAATATAAGATTCAAGTGCATTTCAAACAAATTACTTAAAATTCACTTCAAAGTATAATGAATTCTGAGGTAACATGAGTACTCTGTTAATCGTCTTTGTTCCCAATCATCAGATTATATTAATCAGAGATAAAGATTAACATTACTGATTTGGAGAAGAAACAGGTAGGAGATAATGATAAGCCAAGAATTATAGTTTCTCAGGTATTATATTGGTTTATAGTGACCAAGAATCAGGTTGTGGGGGAAAGAGAAGGTATTACCTTGGTAAAGTAGATTTGAACTAGGTGAAAGCCCTAGTAAAGTTGGGAATTGAATTAAGACTCAGTAATGTCATTCTACCTTCCAGATTTGGGAAGAAGATCAATTGCTATACCAGAAGCAGTGATTAGGACCAAGGTCACCTCACTCAAATACTGTGTTTTCTGAAAACAAAATGAATAAATTTGTAAAGAATTTTCTAATCAAAGGATTAGCACGAAGAAACATTAAAAGGGGAGAAAAAATGAAAATCCACCTGGAGTCAAAGAAATAATAGTATATTTTTTTAAAAAAGTCTCAGAGGAAAGGTGTATTTTCAAAATAATGTTCTCCTGTAAAATCCAGAAGAAACTATTAGGAAACTATTTTAAATGAACAATAGGGAAGAGGAATACATTGCCTCTATGAAGCAGAAATAGAAAGCCATGAGGAGATAAAATGCTAGAAAAGGCAACAGAACAAGTTGCAATGAGAGATGCATAAAATACATAAGGATTACAATAACAGAATTGAAATCCACTGAATAAAGTAAAAAGAAAAGTAAACAAAAATTAGAGAGAAATATTGACATAGAAGGAAGAAAATAGAGAGTCAACATGGGAATAATTGGTGTTTTTTAAGGAGATTAAATAGATAACAATCAATAATCAATGATATATATAAGAAGATAAACCTAAGAGAAAAAATAATTTATAGATTAAGGTGGCTCACACAGATATAGTCAAAAAAAGACTCACTTTTGGTCACACCCTGTCAATACTTGTAATATAAGGTTGTATACTCCATAACAACAGTCTGCAAACTTCTTGGTCTCACAATGCATTTACACTCTTAAAAATTATCCCAAAGAACTTAGCTTGTATAGATTATAGCTATCGATCATTACCACATTAAAAGTTAAAACAAAGAATTAAAAGAAAATATTTATATATTTATGAAAATGTTAAGCTCATTACTTGTTAACATAAACATATTTTATAGGGGAGAAAACTATATTTTTCAAAAAAAGGGAAAAGTAATATAGTTTACATTCTTACATTTTTTTTTTAATTTGTAAGAGATTACTAGAAGACAGAAGGAGTCATATTCGCTTCTACACTCAATTTGTTTTAATATGTTATTTCAGTTGAAGTATATGAGAAATATCTAGCATCACATAGTCAGAAAAGAGAATTTTAACAGCTTTTTCAAACAATTATAGATATTTTAAAAATACTACACTAAAACTTGAAAAATAATTTTTAAAGATTATTAATTACATTATGGAAACTGAAATTATATAAAATAACTTTTTATTCTCAGTTACAGTAAAGTCCATTGGACTATCTTATACTTTGAATGGATCTTTACCTATATAACATACATTGGTAATTTAGAAATATTTTGTCTTCCTGAGTTATTCAGCTCTTCCAAAAGTGGACATATTTCATTATATGATTTTTAAAGATCACATTCATTAATTCCACCACTGATATCATCAGAAAAGTCTAAGTATTCCAAAGTTAGCAAGCTCAAAGTTGTAGTTAGAAGTTTTCCAAAATTATAATTTTCACGTGGAAGCTTGAATGTTATCTTCAACAAATACTGTCAATTCTTTTTCTTGAAGTGACAGTCTCAGTTCGTTTTTAAGAAAATGTTTGACAAATATTGATGTACCGTAGTTTGTCTGTCAGTTATTCTTTCAGGTAAAAAGAGTGTTCCATGAAAAAGTGGCTGGTTTGATTTACAACTGAAACAATTGCCCAGTTAGTTTTCTTCAAGACACTCATTGTACTTAGATGTGCTGCAGAAGTGCCTATGCGTTCCTCCTCTTATTATCAAATAGAATATAAAATGACTAAGAGTGCAATTGGGTGCCACTGCCTTGATTATTCCTATAGCATCATTTCTTTTGCATTTTTAATGCAAATGTCAACACCCTAAAAGAAAATAATATTTTAGTAATATTATGAAAATAATTTTGACCTCATAAACTCCTTGAAGGGTCTGAGGATCCACATCGTTCTATGGTCCATGCTTTTAGAACCACTGCTCTGACAGCATCCAGGCAGAAAAATATAGTTTTTCTACAAAGGAATAAAAAAAAAGCATCAAGTTGCCTCTGTAATACTAAATGTGAGGAAATAATGGAGCAATGACATTTTGAAAGACAGACTTTGTAATCCAAGATGTCTTACATATTTTTGAGAAACATATTTACTCTCTCTCTTATAAAAGACAAATATTTCCTGGGGATTAAACACAAAATTTTGAATATCCTATTTTAAAGAGATAGAACCTCCCAAAAAACAACTCAAGATACAAAGAAAAAGATGCGTAAATGTATTTTTCAAAAACTAGAAATATAAAGGAAGAATCAAAATATTATCAAAGTACAATTCACATCAGAAATCATTAAACTGATCTAAGACAGTATTGGCCATAGTTTTATTCCACAAAGAAGGAAATGCTTCCCTAAACCTTTATGACCCAAGTAAATTACATATTATAAATAAACAAACAAACAAACAAACAAATAAATAAATAAAACAGAGACATACTATACAAATAGAAGTGGAAAGAAAGATACTAGAAGTGGTAATTAATGCATCTTTTTAAATCTTTGTAAGACCAAGTAGAAAAAAAATAAAGACAGGCAAGAAAGCATCCAAATAATGCATGCTGATTTTATACCAACTTTACCTCCTACAGAACAAGACAGGCTTAAACTGCAAGGATAGGAAATATTACCTCAAGACTTGAGCCATGGGGTCTATACTTTGACGGCAGTAGATTTATATAAATGGTTTCTTGAGTGGTGAGGCTGAGATTTCACATGTGGCCTGGTATATGAGCCCCAGCAATCAAGTGAATCTTGTAAACCAGATAATTTCAATTTCTTGGGTTCTCTCAATTTATGCCCCTGTTATTAAAATCTATTCTTATGTAAACATTTCATTGTTGTTTTAGTTGTACTTCAGAGAAGATGAAGAGGATTAAGAATCTTTCTTTGATGTCGCTAGCGTTTAGAAAAATGTCTGATGTATAGTAGTTGCTCAATGAACATTTATCCAATGAATGAATGTCCACATTTAGAAGCAGATGAACGAGAATCTCTCTCTAATTTCTGATCCTGAGATTAGCATGATGAGGAGAGGGGAAGGCGGTGAAGACTAGTACAAAATTCAGACAAAAGCCAGACATCTGTGGTCCAGCTACCATTTTCTGTATGATAATTTTTTTTTTCCATGTGGGAAATTTAATCTTCATGGCCACCCTTGGAGGATCTGAGCTACATTTTATTTAGGAAGGTGGCCGTTCTCTTGAACATCATTCCAGGGAAGAGCATACGTTAGATGTATGCTACTCAAATAACCTCTTGCAAATGTAGCTCAGGACCAGGTTCATGCATATAATAACCACAACCCATGCCGCGAGTATTTTCTCGGGTGTTCCACGAAGCTCCTAGATAAGGTACTCAGGGGCATGAGTGAAAAGATTAACATAAGAAAGATTTCTCTCAAATAGGTTAGGACTGTCAAGGCTTTTGAGACTGTATGGCACACAGAAGCTCAGAGGCACACAAAAAAGGAGAGGGTGATGGAGGGCAAAGGCTAGAGACCCAGAAATAGATGCTTTTTGCTGAAACAAGACTCAGACTGTGACAGTGAAAACAAGATCTGTGAGGGGAGGTCTGCAAGCCACAGAAGAGCATTTAGCAAGAAACTCAGGTATACACATTTCTCCTCAGTGGCTTGTAGCCAAGCAAGTAAATGTGGCAAAGGGTGCTTTAACAAGATCAGGATCCCACCCTTTCCTCTTCAGTCAGAAGTCAGAAACAGGCAAACACAAAGCCCCAGTTACAATTGAAGACTGGGGGCTCGATGTTAATTGTGTAATGAATCTTAAGCCCCAGGACCCTGGGAGACAGAGGTGAAAGGCTCTGAAACAAATGCCCAGCAATATGGATCATGTGGTCCAGCAAATGATACAGTGTTAGGGTGGGGGGACAGTGGAGGAATGAGCATTTGAGGACACTGACCAGGAAATCCAGGCTGGACAAGAGACAGCAGAGGGCTGCCATTATGAGCATTGCATGAGATTTTTGATAGATTTGACTTGACCAGAATTCCTTACTCTGAGAGGAAGAAGGAGCAGTAGTTTTTGGTTTTATGAGTCCAGTGAGATATGATGTAAGAGAACATGAGAGGAGGGCAGGGTGCATTCTTTTGGCATCATGTATCTTCTGGGGCAGAAAATCCTGCCAGTAGAAGTTAAGTCAGATCTGGACTCTTCACTCCTGGACATTTTCAGTATTGTGTTCAGGTTAAGCTGAAAAAAAGTTCCAAAGGGAAAGCAGCAAAACCACAGGTTTTTGTAATTAATGCAGCCATGTTTTAAATATTAATAATATTGTTTGGTGTCTGCATGTCTGAATAAAAGCATATTCAGAAAAAAATTTTAACTATTGTGAAATGAATATTTAATAATCAAATGCAATGGTAGATTTAGCATTCAAATATACTGTTTTAGATTGAAAAGGTACACAGTAAAATTTACTGCCATTAACTGTGAACAGTGGAATGAGGAGCAGCATGGATGGGGGAAGAATTTTACTTTTCATTTTGTACTTTTTGTGCTGCTTAAGTATTTTAAGCGATGTGCTTGTATAATTAAAATATTATTTAATTACTTAAATACTATTACAGTCCAGTCTACTTCTAGAAATAATGATAAAGGGAAGAATTTTTTTATTTGAGAATTCTGTTCTCGTGAAGTCTCCTCTGCATATTTTATCCTCCATCAATATATTTTTCCTTCACATTAGAATATAATGATGAGCTTAAATGATAAAATTTTGATTTAATAATAATTCAAGCCTTAAGCTAAAGAAATTAAAAACAGATATTGTGATTTGTTCTACTTTCAGTGTTTTAGGAAAACAATGGACATATAACAGAATCAATCCTTTTCCATTCTCTGCTAGCTCTCAAAACCCTAACTATGGACTCAACTTTTCAAAAATTTTCATAACTAAATTATTGAAAAAAAGATTTTTTTTTCTTTTTCAAAACCAAGTCTAATCAGGCTCATGGTACTTTCACTACAGAAATTTATTGGTTAGGATCCAGTGTTACATGTAAGAAGCTGAAATTGTAGGTATTGGATTGAATGAGCTGCACAGAAATAAAGAACAGGTGCTCCCCAGGAAACAGGCCGGCCCATGTGTGTGGTCAGCCTCCAGCAAACAGTGAGTTTGGGTTTTAACTGTGTATGAGAAACTGTTTCACTCTGGAGAGTCCAATGAGGTGGTGTATTAGAAGACAAATGTTTAGTTATCACCTCAGTGAAAAATAGAAAAGATGGGGAGAAAGGAAGGGAGAGAGGAAAGAAATTCTGATTTGTAGTTCTCCAAATTTTCATGTCAAATTACATGCTACCAATCTAGCATCAGGCCACTAAACTTGAAGTTTGGAAGAGATGTATAACATTGGCTCTCCCAAGCCAAGTCAAGTCAACTCTAGCATACCACTGACCTATTTCAACTTTCAGGTTCCCACTGAGAAGCTCATCAGGTTTAACTTTGCAGCTATCTTTTATCTTCCTCTAGTGAGTTATGGGCTTCTGTGAGCCATAAAAAGTGGTGCTTTTTAAAAAATCTCTCCATTCCACAGTGAAAAGCCGAGATCTGCTGCTTAATGAGGTATTATTTTTGGAGGCAAGCAAGTGAGCTCTGACCATTGGCTTATTATTTGCAATATTGCTCTGGAAACCTATTATCAAAGGAGCAATAGAAATATAGAAAGGAAAAGAAATTTCTTTGGCTCAGAGCAAACAATATAACAGTGACACCAAACTGAAGGGAATGGGGGCCGGGATCCTGTGCATCGGTTGGTAGGTAATGAGAGCCTGAACTCCTAAAGGAGAAACCCACAGCAGAGCCCTGCATTAGCATATGCCAATTTATCTCAGGTTCTAATGTAGGCAGAGAGGCTCCCAAATGAATAATTGCTGAAGGGGCAATTGTGGGAGTCATCTTTCAAAAAGATAAGTTTTATTATTTTTTTTCCCAGGCCACTGCAAATATGAGCTTAATAATCCTTTCAATGGGTACTGCGTTATCATAAAATAATCTAAATGCTACTAAATGGTATTTAAAATGATTTTCAGACACTGGCAGACTCAAGTGAATGGCAATTCAGCTGCTAATGCATCTCTAATACAGCTTGTGAGAAGGTGCAGTAATCAGGTCACATTGCTGGAATCAAAATCCTTCTTCATGATTCTTTACACTTCCATTTTTGACCCCCATCTAGTTTTCAGCACTCTGCTTCACTTATCACTTATTTCCACCTTTTTTAGGTCCTTGACCACATTGGGGCTGTAGTATGAAAAGGATGGTGTCTGCCATTTCCTCCCAGTTGTGGGTATGTTGTGAGGTGCTGCAGAACTGCTGGGAAATAGAAATTGGAAACAAAAGCAGTCTTTCCTAATGTCCCAAAGAACAACTAGCTATGCCGAGAAGTTTATAAGAATAAATGGTCTCAGCAATGTACTTTGTTCATGATGACTATGTATGCTCCGATAATATGAAGTACCATGGAAGTGGAAGCTAAGAGAGAATCCAGAGGTGAAAATACCCATGGCCCTACTGTAGCCATGAGACAAAATTTTGGAAGCTCAAATTCATGATCTAATCATGTGTTGCCTGAATGAAATCTACAAGAGAATATACTAAATATCCCTAACACTACCACCACAGTACACCACTGACACAACTAACCAGCACACTGGAAATCAGAGAACTCATGCCAAGAAAAGGCACTTTTTCCCTCATGTTTCTTAATTAAGGCATATAAAAAAAGGCATATAATAATACAGAATAGGGGAGACACCATTTGGAGCAAAGACCCTATTTTGCTAGTTTTTGGGAAAGGAAAATAATAAGATGGTCCCAGCTCTTTTTGTCGTCGTTGTGGTTTTTTGTTTTCCTTTTCACTGTGGTAAAATATACATAACATAAAATTCTTAATTTGTTTTTAGAAAGAATTAAAAATTCATTCCCAGGGACAGCCTGCAGACCCCTCTCCCTGTCCCCACCACGGAGACCAGAGGTGAGGAATTCAGAGCATCATATATCTCCTTTTACATACTACAGCAAAATGTCCAGAAATGGTGAAGGAGTACTCGAAGCACAAGGGCATTTATATCTCACACTGCTGACAGGCAGCCAGCTGGTGATGGTGGTCTGGAGCAGCCATGCAGAGAAAAAATTACTGCAGAGCCCGGGAGCTGGCGGGATCACAGGCTACAGTGCTCCTGGCAAGGATGCCATGAAAATAGTGGATTTGCAGAACAGCAAATCTGCTGCATGGGGTGTCAGTTGCAGAGCTCTGCAAACAGATAATGAATAAACTGGGATGAGAAGGAAGTCAAGTTGGTACCTCCAACATACTTTTTCTACATGACTTTCCTATAGACAAAAAAGGAGATTTCATGACCTGGATCTGCAATGCAACTGAGAAGGTAATGTGCACAAACACAAAATCAGGGTTAATAAGAAGTGAATTGTCTCAAATAAGTGCTGGAGGCATTAAGTTTGCATCTTTATTTCCTGTAATGTTTTCCATCAATGTCAAATAATCACAAAACAAAATCTGAGTCAACTGGAACAGATACCTAAGGTACAATGTGCTACAGATAAATGTATCTGGCATAAGATTAAGAGCAGCATAAATTTCACTTAAGCCATCAAACTAGGATTTGGAAACTCAAAATATTTTTCAGGTCATGGGTGAGAATCTTCTGAAAGGTGATGAGGGAGGGCTGGGATTAACCCAATACTACATGTCAGGTATGAGGGAACAAAGCTCCAATGTGCTCTAACTGGGGAGGATATTTTCCTTTAGATAAGAGAAATAAAATTAATTTGAATTTTTATTTGAAGTTTTAGTCATAATTTCAGACATAGAATTTTTCTCTTTTTACCACCACTGAATAATACCTGAGAAATATGAAAAATATAGGCCAGGAGTGATTATAATTGTTGATAGCACCAGGTGTGGTCAGTGATTGGGGGAAATCGGTTCTCTCAAACCCTGTGAGAATAAATCTGGGTTCAATTTTTTTTTTTGGAAAATAATTGGGTAACACATGCCCTTTGACTTACAGGTTCAGTTTCTAAGAATTTATCCCACAGATATACTTGCCAAATACACAAAGATATATATACACTGCTGTCCTCGTGCCATTGTTTGAAATAGCAAAACACCAGAAACAAACCATATGTCCTTCTATCAAAAATCGTTCAATAAATTGTGGTAGAACCATACAATGAAAATGTTGCAGCCATCAAAAGATGAGGTAAATCTCTTTGTGGTTAATGTGCAATACGTCCATGACATTTTAAGTGGAAAAAAAAAAGTGGTAAAACAGAAGAGCATAATTCTACTTGAGTAGCTGAATGACTTGTACAAATTCATGGACTCATTTTTTTATCATCTAGGAAATAAAAGTGATTTCTAATGTTCACCTATTAAATTCTAGGTGCCTTTAACTTGTTACTTTTACCCTTTGAGCAGTCTTAAATTTTTATGTGTCACATATTAATTTTACAATAATTTCTTTTAAACTGGGGAAAAATATAGGTCAATTTCTGCTAGCAGTTTTATATTGATAAAGAGAAATATTTTGGAATGCAGTAGATTTTCCAGATGGAGATCTACCTTCTTACTTCCCTGATTCTTAAGATGATGGGGAATGCTGATGTGGAAAGCAGAGATCCCCCAAAATAGAATATTTGAAAACAGAAAGGACTGAGCTCTCACTTAAAGCCTTTCAATCTACCAAAAAGAGTTTGGCAGAGAGGGTGTGAACCACAGTGTATATGGCCTGTTTGGGTAACCTCACAGTCTAATAGTGTTGGACTATGAAGAAGCAGGTGGTGATGTGGAACCTAAAATTTTAAGACTTTGCTGTCTGGTGGTGTAGATTTAAATTTGAGTTCTCCTGCAAACTTGGTGATGTAATCTCAGGGAGGTCATCTACTCGTCCTAAGTCTCCAGTTCCTGGCCTATAAAGTGGAGGTAATAATCCTATCAGAGCATTGTCCTGAGGATTAAATAAAATGTGTAAGCACTTAGCATGAAGCTAGGCTCCATATTAAGTGCTCATTAAATGTCAGTTTTATCCTTATTTTCGTTCCCAATTTCATTTCTACTTTGTTGTTCTAGTTAATATGAGTTGTTTCCAAGCTATTAAAAATGCAATAAAAGTAGTAATAACAAAATATGACACAATAATGTTTCATAAAAAAAGATACTAAATTTCATCTGGATTTAGTTCAATAGAGTAGAATTTTAGAGCTGGATGGAGCTTACAAATCATCTGTTATTTCTTACATGCAAAACTAAGACCCAGAGTAACTTGCCCAAATCACATAACTTGTAAAAGGAAGAGTTGGAGATTGAAGCCATAGCCCCTAGCTTCTGTTCTAGAGTTTTGCCCATTGCAATAGAAATTCTGATTTCCAGGAGATGGCAAAAGAGAATAAAAAAAAAAATAGAAGCATTATTTGAAATATGGAATGTTAGGGAAAACTCTTATCCTACTAGATCTCTACCGGGACTAGATGGTCAGCTTATTGAATAAAAGCTTGAACTATACTGACCTGTGGCTTCTTCCAGAAAAAACTCTGAATGAGGGACCCAAATAAAGATACAAGTTTTACCTCCCTCCCTCACTCCCTTCCTCTCTTTTTCCCTTCCTCTCTTCCTTCCTTCCTTCCTTCCTTACTTCCTTCCTTCCTTCCTTCCTTCTTTCCTTCCTTCCTTCCTTCCTTCTCATTTTTTTTTGATGCTACTGGGCATGACTTAATCAGTACTGGCAAATTGTAGCTGCAGAATAATTGCCAACAAAACCATTAATTCTCTTAAATGAAACAAATAATAAATCACTGGACTCCATGATTAAATGGCAAGGGCATGACTCTATAAATAATATGCATGCATTGAGCAATGAGGCCATGTAAATTTTTAAACATACATAGAAGGCAATATGAACACAGTATTAGTGCTTAATTGATATAATTGGAAGATTAAAGCTTCCCCAGGGATGTGAAGAGAAAACATCAGCATTTGTGACAACCTGTACTGTAGGCTCCTGCTGGAAATTATTGACATCAATAGCATATAAATCTGAATTCTGATACTGAATTCAGAGTGTGTTTTCTGAGGAAAAAAATACTGATTAAATTATGGTACAATGGGCAGAAATTCAAACAAAAATTCTTGAGACCTGGATTTTGATCCCAGGCCTCCAGTGATTTGTTTGTTTCATAATCCTAGATAACTCAATTTGTTTTTCTCTGATCAAGATTCCTAATTAATAAAACAGAATAACTTCCTGCATAAGGATATATATAACTAATATATATTTATATATTATATAATATATTTATTACATATTTTATTATTTACTATCTTGTATATTATAATATTGTTTATTATTAATATGTATATTAATAATAAAATAAAACCTTCATTCTACAACAGTACATCTTCTGGTCCCCAGTAATTCACACCCATCTCACATGCAAAATACATCCACTCCACCCTAAGGTCCCCAAAAGTGTCACCTATTGTACAGTTGTTTTAGTCTGAGATGATTCTGTGAGATGAGGGTGAGGTATTTTTGGTAGTGGTGATGACAGTAGTTAGAAACTTAGAGTTTCTAAGAACTTCAACTTCTTAGAGTCAGTGCATCTGAGACATCAGTAAATTTGTTGGCCATGAAATATATTTTTCCAGACACCCTAAGAGTACTCCCTCTACTTCTTCTTAGAACGCATTAAGTGTGAACTAAGCAATCTTGTTTTGAAGGTCTATTTGTAATTCCTTGGAGAGTTACTAAGAATCATTAATCCTTGTTCTGAGGATCTATTCTTAGACTTTCATAGTAATCTTGCACAAAGTAAAATCTTTCATAAAGTACCTGGCCTTTATAATTTGATTTCTATGAAAATCTTTGCCTCTTTGTTATTTTTTGCAAAGTACTAGATGCTTTAGCAGTTAGCAGGTATGCCACATGGTGCTAAAGCACACTGACTCTCTAACCTAAATACGCTGTGTATAATTTCTTTGGTTCACTTATAAACTCAATCAAATGTGAAATGATGGGTCCATGAAAATATCATCAAGACAACCCATTAATAGAAAAAAGTCGAGTTTATTCTTACCATGGTAAAGGTAATGGTTATAGAGCAAATATTTGTGTAACTGCCAACCACTATCTTAATAGAATTTTAGTGCATCTCAGAGAGCAGAAGGCAAAATCAGGATATTAATAGAGTTTCGGGGTCTAATTAAAGGCAAGTCTTTCAGTGGGGGGGCTTGGTTAGGATGAGGTAAGAATCATGACATAATTGTTTAGCATTGAAGGACACAACAAAGCAAAGGTGTAGAGGTAAATGTTCAAAGAATCTTGGAAAGTAAGCAGTGGTTTCAATTGCTTGATGCTATCTATCAAAGAATCGGAGAGTTTAATATTTATTTAAATGATTTCTTAAAGGAAGTTTTTGAAAAAAAAAAGTTATTTGCCACTTTTATCTTTGTGGGCAAGATTTTCCTGGAATAATGAGGTAATATTGTTTAAGACACTGGCATAATGAAGTAATGTTGATGTGAACAGTAAGCTATGTGGGTATAGATTTTGGTTTTCACAACAAATATTTTCGAGGTTCCAGAGGTAAATCTTACAAAAAGGAAAGGGGGGGGCAAGAATTACTGAGTCCTCTTGAAGTTTTTAATTCTCAGAGTTGTGCACATTAAACTAGTAATTTGTCAATAACATTTTAAGTTTTTCTACCTCTGTACCAGTTCCTGCAGTAGTTTCTGCTTGAGTGATTTCTAATCAGACAGTTTCTGCTCGTGAGTCTCTACTCAAAGTAACTAATAACTTCTTCTATTCTCCTGTCTGTATCTCCAGATGTGGGTACAGTGGTTTGTCTCTGTATCTCCTCTCTTATGGATCCAAGAAGAGTTTGATGATCTTTCAGTCTGTTCATCTTTTTACTTGTGTTAGAATGGAGTCCCGACTGTCAAGCTCCTTATATGAAGAACTGGAAACTGGAAGGCTCACAAACTGAGGTCTTTTTTAAAGATACTTAAGATAGGAGTATTTTTCAAGAAAACTTTGGATGTCTATAATTTGATTAGGGATTTATCATTATGAAGGTATCTAAAGAAGAAGGCCAATGTAACTTTATAATATACTGTTTCCCACAATATCTATGAACTGAGTGAGTCTTGTTTTTAGAATAAGAATAATATAAATTCTAAGGAATTGGGTTACAGTATCATCAGACAGAATTGGACATCTCTCATTTTCCTCCACCATATTTCTCCCATTTAGCTGTTCTAAATATGTCTTGTCTTGCTATTTCAATTTTAAGGACTTTTTTTTTTTTTAAGTAACGAATCTTCTGTAGGATCTCTAGTTAAGACAAAGGCTTTACTTCACAGGCAGAAATTATGTCTATGTCTTTTTATTTAAATGGTCAAATGACATTTCACTTTTTAATAATTATTATAGTATTATGAAATGTAAAATGATATTTTCTTTTGATAGTACAATTTCATATAGTATTGTTTTCCACATTTTAGAGAAGGTTTAGGTTATTACTAAGATATATATTATCTACTTTTATTATAACTTTAAATATACAGAAAAGTTTCAAGAAGGATATAAAGAACTTTTGTATATCCTTTAACTAGAATCACCAATTGTTTAAATATTGCCCCATTTGCTTTATCCTTCTCTCCTTTTACATGTATATATTGAAAATAAGTTGGCCACATCATACCTTCTATCCCTAAACATTGAACTGTATATATTAAGGCCATTCTCTTAAATAACCACAACTGATTTTCAGTAATCAAAATCAGAAAAATTTAACTTTATTCAATATTATTATTTAATCTATAGTCTACATTCAAATATAATCAGTTATCCCAATAAAATTTCTTGTCAATTTTTTAATCAGGTTAATTCAGGATTACACAGTGTGTTTATTGTTATGTCTCTTAAGTCTCCAGACTGGAAGAGTTCCTAAGATTTTGCCTTTTGTGGTAATGGAGGGGCAGGTGCAGGTAAATATTTTTTATTCGTAATTTTCAATTAGAGTTGACATTCAGTATTATTTCATACTAGTATCAAGTATACAGCATAGTGGTTAGACATTTATATAATTTACAAAGTAATCTCCTGATTAGTACAGTACCCACTTGACACTATACATAGCTAGTACAATATTTTTTACTATAATCCTTATGATGTACTTCACGTCCCTGTGACTATTCTATAACTTCTAATTTGTACTTTTTAATTCCTTCACCATTTTCACCCAGCCCTCCAACTCCCCATTCCTTCTGGCAATCACCAGTTTGTTCTCTGTATCTATGAGACTATTTTCATTTAGTTTGTTCATTGATTTTGTTCCTTAGGTTCCATATATGTGAAATCATATGATATTTTTTTCTCTGTCTGACTTATTTCAGTTAGCACGATACCCTTCTTTTTAATTTTTCTCAAGAAGGGTATTGTGAGCAATATTTCATTATATACATGTATCACATCTTCTTTATCCATTCATCCTTTGATGGGCACTTAGATTGTGTTCACATCTTGGCTATTGTAAATAATGCTGCAGTGAACAAAAGGGTGCATATATCTTTTCAAATTAGTGTTGTTGTTGTTGTTTTTATCTTCGGATAAATATCCAGAAGTACAATTGCTGGGTCATAAGTAGTTCTGTGTTTAATATTTTGAAGAATGTACAAACTGTTTTCCATAGTGACTGTACCAATTTGCAATCTCACCAACAATGTATGAGGATTCTCTTTTCTCCAAATTCTCTTTAACATTTGTTGTTTGTTGATTTATTAATGGTAGCCATTCTGATAGGTGAGAGGTAATATCTCACTGTGGTTTTAATGTAAATTTCTCTGATGAAACATTGAGCATCTTTTCACATGTTTATTGTCTATCTGTATGTCATCTCATCTTTGGAGAAATGTTTATTCAAGTCCTTTGTCCATTTTTAATTGGAGTGTTTATTTTTTTGGTGTTGAGTTGCATGAGTTTTTTACAATTTTAGATATTAACCCCTCATCATATATGTAATTGGCAAATATCCTCTCCCATTCAGTAGATTGTCTTTTTGTTTTGGTTATAGATTCCTTTGCTCTGCAAAATTTTTTTTAGGTTGATGTAGTCACATTAGTTTGTTTTTTTTTGCTTTGTTTTACTTGCCCAAGAAGATATATCAGAAAAAAATATACTAAGAGCAATGTTAGAGAGTTTACTGTCTATGTTTTCCTCTAGGAGTTTTGTGGTTTGGAGTCTTACATTTAAGTCTTTGATTTATTTTAAATTTATTCTTGTATATGGTGTAAGAAGGTGGCTCAGTCATTTTTTTGCATGAGTTTTTGACACAACACCATGTATTGAATAGACTGTCTTTACCCCATTGTATACTCTTGTTGAATACTATTTATCTCATTGTATACTATTCATGTTGAATAAAGTGGTGAAAATAGGCATCCTTGTCTTTTTCATGATCTTAAGAAAAATGCTTTTAGATTTTCCCCAAATTGATTTTAGATTTTTATCAAAAGTGAATACTAGATTTTGTCAATGATTTTCTGCATCTATTGATATGAGCACATGATTTTTATCTTTTAAGTTGTTAATATATGTATCACATTAATTGATTGCCAAATATTGAACCAAACTTGCGTCTTAGGAGTAAATCCAACTTAATTTTTTAAATGTATTGCTGAATTCAGTTTGCTAATATTTTGTTGAGAATTTTTATATCTATGTTCATCAGAGATATAGGCCTATAATTTTATTTTTATTTTTGGAATGTCTTTGGTTTTGGAATCAGGGTAATGTAGCCTCAAAAAATAAACTTGGGAGCCTTTTGGGGATAGTTTGAAAAGAATAGGCATTAGTTTTTCTTTGAATGTTTGGTAAAATTAACCTGTGAAGCTATCTGGTCCAGGATTTTTGTTAGTTGGAAGGTTTTTGATTACTGAATCAATTTAGTTAGTATAATTGATTGGTTTAGATTTTCTATTCTTTCTTGACTCAGCTTTGGAAGATTATATGTTTCTAGAAGTGTAGCCATTTCTTCCAGATTGCCCAATTGACATACAATTGCTTGTAGTATTTTCTTATAATCCTTTGTATTTCTAGAATCATTTATCACTTTCTACTTTCATTTCTGATTTTATTTATTTGGGTCTTCTCTCTTTTTCTCTTGATTAAGCTGGTTAAATGTTTATCAATTTTGTTTACCTTTTCAAAGAAACAGTTTTTGGTTTTGTTAACTCGTTATATTTTTTTTAGATTCTATTTCATTTCTTTCTACTCTTTTATTATTGCCTTCTTCCTTCTCACTTTGGGCTTTGTTTGCTGTTCTTTTTCTAGTTTCTTTACATATAAAATTAGATTGTTCATTTGAGATTTTTCTTTTTTCTTGAGGCTGGCCTGTTTGGCTATGAATCTTCCTCTTAGGACTGCTTTCACTGTGTCTCATAGATTTGGGGTCATGTTTTTATTTTCATTTGTCTGAGAGTATATTCTTTTGACTTCACTTGTTATCTCATTGTTGAACCATTTATTGTTTAGTAGCATGTTATTTAGCCTCCATGTGTTTGTATATTTTTCAGGTTTTTTTTTTAACTGATTTCAAGGAAGACGCTGATTATGATTTCAATCTTATTAAATTTACTGACTTGTTTTGTGGCTTAACATGTGGCCTATCTTAAAAAATGTTTTATGTGCACTTGAGAAGAATGTATATTCTGCTGCTTTAGGGTGAAATGCTCTAAAAATATCAATTAAGTCCATCTGATCTAGTGTATCATTTAAGTCCACTGTTTCCTCATTGATTTTTTGTCTGGAAGATGTATCTATCAGTGTCAGTGGAGTGTTAAAACTCCCCTACTAGATTGTATTACTGTTAATCTTTTCTTTTATGTCAGTCAATATTTCCTTTACATATTTAGGTGCTTTTATGTTTAGTGCATAATTATTAACTAGGGTTATGTCCTCTTGTTGGATTAATCTTCTTATCATTATGTAATGTCCTTTGTATTTTATTATAGCCTTTGCTTTAAAGTTTATTTTACCTAATGTAAGTATTGCTACCCTAACTTCTTTTAATTTCCATTTGCATGAAACATTTTTTTTCCATATTTTTACTTTCATTCTGTGTGTGTCTTTCAATCTGAAGTGGGTCTCCTATAGATAACATATATATGGGTCTTGTTTTCTTTTCCATTTGGCTACCCTATGTCTTTTGATTAGAACATTTAATCTATTTACATTTAAAATGATTATTGATAGGTATCTAGTTATTCCAATTTTATCATTTATATTTATGTTCTATTTTTTCTTTCTCTTTCTTCTTCTTAAAAAAAGTCCTTTCAACATTTCTTGTACTGCTGGCTTGGTGGTAGTGAATTCCTTTAGCTTCTTCCTGTCTGGAAAGCTCTTTATCTTATCTTCAATTTTAATTGATAGCCTTGCTGGATAGAGTAGCCTTGGTTGTAAGTCCTTGCTTTTTGTCACTTTGAATATATTGTGCCAATCCCTTCTGGCCTGCAAAGTTTCTGTTGAGAAATCAGCTGGCATTCTTATGGGAGTGCCCTTGTAAGCGAGTAGCTACCTTTCTCTTGTTACTTCTAGGATTCTCTCTTTGTCTTCAACCCTTGCCATTTTAATTATGATATATCTTCGTGTAGGTCTGTTTGGTTTCATCTTGTTCAGGACTCTCTGTGCTTCCTGGATTTGTGTGTCTATTTCATTCACCAAGTTAGGGAAGTTGTGGATCATTATTTCCTTAAATAGGTTCTCAACCTCTTCCTGTCTCTGTTCTCCTTCTGTTACCCCTATGATGCAAATGTTGTTATATTTGATGTTCTCCCAGAGGTCCCTTAAACTATCTTTATTTTTTTTTAATTCTTTCTTTACTTTTTGCTGTTTCAATTGGGTGTTTTATGCTACCTTATCTTGCTAATTGCTGATTCAGTCCTCTACTTCATCTACTCTACTATTAATTTCTTCCAATGTTTTCTTCATTTCAGTTAATGTATTCTTTATTTTTGAATGGTTCTTTTATATGATTTCTATGTCCTTTTTTATACTTACCATCTCTTTGTTGAAGTTCTCACTAAGATTATTTATTCTCTCCCTAAGCTCATTAAGCATCCTTATAACCATTATTTTGAACTTTATATCTGTTGGGTTGCTTGCCTCCATTTCATTTTTTTTTTTCTGGAGTTTTCTCCTATTCTTTCATTTAGGAATTATTTTTTTGTTTTCTCATTTTGGCTGCCTCTTTGTGTTTGTTTCTGTGTATTAAATTTATCTTCTCAGTCTCCCAGTATTAGCCAGGTAACCTTATGTAGTAGGTGTCCTGTGTGGCCCAGTGGCCCAATTTCCCTGATCACTTGTGCTAGGTGCTCCAGGACTGCTGCTTGCATGGGCTGTGTGCACCCTTCTGTTGTAGTTGAGCCTTGATTGTTATTGGCACGCCAGTATGTGGACATGACTCTCAGCCTGACTGTGAGAATTGACCATTCACACAGCATATGATCTGCTGTTTCAGAGCTGAATGCACATAGTGGGATTAGCCCCTATGGACTCATGTGCTCGTTGAGATCGCCATTTGGGTTTGCTGCTTGTGGGGCTAACAAGGTGGTGCTTTGTTGAGATCTAATGCCAGCCTCCAGGCATGTTGGTTTTGGAGCACTTTGGGAGGAACTCTCATGCAGGCCAAGGTCAGCCATTACCTGTGACCAGCCTGAGGATACCTGGTTGGAGCTACAAAGATATCTGTAGTTGGTCGTTGCCTATTCTGGATTTGGAGGCATGTAGGAGAGACCACATGGCAAACCAAGACTGGTTGCCTCCACTACCTGTACTGGGGCAACAAAAAGCTCAGGGCACCTTCCAGGTCTAAGGCTGCTTGTTGGCTGTGGTAAAGCTCAGTAGCTGAATGAGCCTTGGGCAGTACGTAAGTTAGATGAGGCAGGGCTCAGGGAGTCCCCAGAGTGGGGGAAGTACTGTTCCCAGGGTTAGTGCAAATTTAGCTTTGTTGCCAGTGCTGAGCTTGTAGCCACTCACAAAAATCTCAGCTTACACCAAGGCCAGCCATTGCCTGCCTCCAGGCCACAGACTCCCAAAATGTTTTCAAGAAATACTGCAGCTGGGGCTAGGTTGGTTGTCCTCCACCAAAAGTGTCTCTGGAGGTGTGCAAACCAAGGCCTATTGATTGCTGCCTAAGGAGCTTCCTGATGATAGTACAAGATGGGGCAGGTTGCCCATTGATGAAATCGTCATCTGCAATTTTAGATCGGTCAAGGTCTCAGAGACTTCTAGGGTGGAATGAGCAGATCTCACCAGGCCAATACAGATTCAGATTTGGCCATGTTGTGGGAGGGCTCAACACAGGCAAGATGGTGCTCACCTATAGACTGCACAGGAGGAGGGCTCAACAAAGAGACAATGGTGGCCATCCTACCAGTCCTCATCCTGAAGCCACAAAACCCAATCTTTCCTTGTATGTCTCTGGCACCTCCTGAACTGCTGTTGCTCTGCCAGAGCCTAGCTTGAGTGCCTGTGAGCAAGCAAGTGTGTGCAGGCCCTTTAAAAGGATGTCTGTGTTCCCAGGTGCCTTTAATCTCACCCTGATGGTCAGAATCCTTGCTGATGTTCACAGCCAAATTTTGTGGTGACTCCTCTTCCCAGCACTGGAATCCTGGGCTGGGGAGCCCTAGTCTGGGGTTGGAGCCCCTTGGTCTTCCAGAGATCCTTCACAGCCAAGATAGCCTCCTAATGCTCAACTACCACACATGTGGTGGGACCAGGCTGTTTTGCATTTCTGGCCCTCCTGCCTGTCTCAATGTGGTTTCCTCTTTATATCTATAGTCACAGGAGTTTTATTCAGTTAGTCTTCAGATCGTTCTCCAGGTTGACTGTTTCATAATTTAGTTGTGATTTTAATGTGGTCATAGAATAAAGCATTCACAGCATTTACCTACTCTGACAGCTTGACTGGAACCTCTAGATATTGCCTTTCTTGATCTTGACACTTTTGAAAAATATAAGCCAATTATACTGTAGAATATCTCTCAAGTTGAGTTTGTCTATTTCCTTATGATTAAATTTGTATTCTACATATTGGCAGGAGTACCGCAGAAGTGATAGCCTCATCTATTTTTCATGTTTTGAAATGGAGAATTATTCTAATTTATTTGGTCTGCTCCAAGGCTGAAACATCTTACTTATCCAAATCTCAGTTACCAAGTCAACTATTTTACCTGGAATACATTCAATAACCAAAAAGAAAGTTTAAAAGGGCATATGTGCCACCCATATCAGTGCTATATCATTCATATGTTTCAGATTTTTAGTAACTCTGATTGGGTTGTGTGTGTGGTAGTGGAGGAGGGAAGGGATACTAATGTTATTACACAGAAAGTTTGTGCCAGTACATGAATCTCAGTGCCAAAGAGTTTAGACTATTAACTTCTACATCTTGGCAGTGTCTCGGATTAAGGCCAAAACAAGCTGTCCCCGGTAAAAATGTGATTTCTAATGGTCATTTTACAGAATACGTTCCAGGAGGTTAAATACCTCAGAAAAATAAACATTTGAAGATATGTTTATTGAAGTCACTTTAAATAATTACATTAGCAGAAAACTAAGAATGCCCTTCAGCTAACTTCAAGTTATAAGAATGCCCAAGCACAGACAACATACACATTAAAACATCAGCAAAATCTAGAAAAAAGACTCAGTCCAGCCCAGAGGTTCTCCTTTTAACCATGGAGGATAAATGTTACATCACAAAAAGAAGCTGAAGATTTATACCAGCCTTCTGGTGGGTGATCTTTATAATCTATTGATATATTTGTCTACATGTTAATTACATAGAAAAAAGATATGGCTCTTATAGAGAATTTAATTTTAATTATCTCTCAGTAAATATTTTTGTTGCCATAATATCTAGAGTTTAAGAATTTTTTGAGAGCCATCTGGTCTGGATCAACTCTACTTAACCATTGTAATCAAGAGCTTGGATGGCTAGGGCATGCTGAAGCAGGAAAGCAGCACCTTTTAGAAGTGACCTATTTGATAAATAAAAATACAGAATGTCCTATTAATTTTGAATTCAGATAAACAACAAATAATTATTGAGTATAAGTATGTCCCATATATTGCTCCCTGAATTTCATCTGTCATCCCTACTCTTAGAGAAAGCTATTTCAACCTGCACATTAGAAGATATCTATATGTGTTTGTATATTACTCCTAGCAGATCTTCTCTTGAGCCTTTACTTAGTATCTGTTTATTCTAATGGGTCATTTGATTTTCAAGCTTGTGGAATATTAGCAATAATACTCTGAAAGAGGAAAGGGACTCTCAGAGGTAGACCTGGAACATGAACAAAAAGTGATTACTTGGCATTAAGAGAAGAGACTGAGCAACTCTCAAAATCAGACATAAAAATGAAAACAACAAAGGAAGAGAGGATATGGCCACCACTGAATAAGAGAACCAAGTATGCTTATTTTCCCATAGGCATTGCCTTATTATAGCTTCATACTATCACTGATGTTTGATATGAAGACTCTGGGACATCAAAAATAGTTCAAATTATGTTTTTAATATAGTTTGATAGTTCTCTGGAATCCTTTTTGAAGTACTAATAGAATAAATTGTAACTAAATAAACACTGTTTAAGAAGACAAAGCAGTGTATGATATATTTGATAAAAATCTTAAAGCCAGTTAAAATTTAAAATAATAACATATGGTGTTTAATAAAAGGAAAACCTTCAATATATGGAAAATTCAGCTTTCTAAAACAAATTATTTCCTGAGACTCTCAAACTGTAGACGTTTTCCTGTTATTACTTTTTATTACTGGTGTGTTCCAGGTGAGTGTGTTAACTTGGTTGGAATTATATAAATAATTTTCTTAATGTCTTATTTTTCTTGGCATGTGAGGACCCAGTTCTCTCTAAACAATTAGCCTTTGAGGTTGTAATTTCAAGTGACTCAGGTCATACCTGTTGCCTCAAGTAAGAGTTTAACACAGTTCTAGAAACATCTAAGTCATTTTGTTGAGGAGAAGAAGTGAGTGAATGTGAGCTATTTTAATTTCCAAAAGAATATTTCTTTTACAAAAAGATTCACCCCCGGGAGTCTTTCTAAAGTTGAGCAACTTTCCTAAACCAAAATACCATCTAATTAATACCCTGTTCTATAAATTTTTTATGCCTCCACTTTGCAAAGAAAGATAAATATGTCACAGAACTGAGCTGTACAGATGGACAGAATTCTCTTAAAGTAGGTCCTTATAACGTGGAATATGGGTATAGACACAGAGTGAGACAGTCAAGTGTCAAAAGAAATCTGTCAGCCTTTTAGCAGTTGAATAATTCAGAAGATGTGCATTAAGCCAACTTCTTAATTTCCCATTTCCCCCTTTCTAATTCTTTCCTTTTCATCCTGGATCTTTCTTCTCTCTCACTCAAAGCTATTTGTTGCAGCAATGCGCTGGAAAGCAGGTGGTCTTCCTTATAGGACAGCATCTGCTGTTCAGAATGAGAGGCTGAAGATCTAAATGCCAAGGAAATGAAACCCGCAGTCCTATAAATGCCTTTTAAAAAATAGCCTTGTTTTTGGTTATTTTTTTGTTGAATCAACTGGAGAACTTTTATTGTTCACGATAAAACAAGTTCTCTAAAGGCAATGATCCTCTTCCTTTTATATTTCTGATACTGAGGTTTGTTTCTCACCAACCATGTTCTGGATCAGGTTTCTTCCTTAAGATTTTACAAATGGTGTGGGTGGCTGCAAACCCTCTGAAGATTTTTCTTAAGCCATTTGTTGATAATATGCTCTCAGCACTGTCTGCAGCCTTTATAGTTGTGATTGTTAGTGAAGTTTCAAGGGCACGATGGTATTTTTTTATTCTTCTAGCCAGAAGGGAGAAAAGAATTCCCAGGAGGACTTTTGGCTGGCTTATTATCATCCAGAAACAAGAAATCAGAATGCCCAAGCTGAAAGGCTGAACATTTGTTTAAAACTATTTGACCTAAATGGACAGTGTAGTATAATAGAACAGGGGCTTAGAGCTCATGTAGACCTGAATTTAAATCCCAGCTCTGCCACTCACTAAATATGTCATGCTGCTGACTCAAGATTTTGAGCCTTAAGTTCTTACCTGCATATAATGTATATAATGTGTAATGTTATCTATTTCATAGGTAGGAAAGATTTTGAGCTTTGGTTTCTTATCTGTAAAGTATGTATACTAATACTCATCTCACAAGGTTGTTGGAAAAACTAAATGAAAGAAAAGTGCCTAAAAGTGCTTGTTATGTGCACCCTTAAGAAACATTAGGTTCCTTTGAGGATCACCTCTCACTTTTCTCTTCCTTCCTCTGCCCAAATCACAAAAACATCCACATGCACATACAGGGACTGGCATCTTATTTTATTCTCCAACTTACAGAAAAAAAATGTAGATGAGATGTGAACCTGTCCCAGCCTGTCACATTGTTGAAGTAAACTGATTCACAAACAAGTCCCTTTGTCTGATGGGGTAGGGCCGCCTTAGGCTCCACTCCCAGCAGGCAGTCTGTGCCTAGAGAGGAAGCTCTGGTGACCTGGTTTGGCAGAAAGCATTTCCTCTTTGAATCCCTGCCCAATCTTTACTTTCCTTTTCTGATTTTCCCCAAAGCTATGAAATGTGATAGTAAGTTTCTAGGGTTCAACTATTTTGGAGCCATGAAGCAAATGTTTTCTGTTTGTCTGATAATACAAATGGTCCTCACACATGTCTAGAAGCTCATCAGTTGGATACCAATTTTGGAATACCAGAAATTGCTGGTAACATGGTTATTTACCAACATTTTATTCTTTTTCCTCACTTCCTCCAGTCCTCCCTCCAGCTTTTCCTGGTATCCCGTCCTTGATTTAGGCTGACGTTCAGGCACACTAATAGTCACCACAGCAGGATTCTCACACTGGGCTCTCAGGATGCCTGGAACAGTTCTGCTAAGCATACCTGGAAATTGTATACTATGTGCCTTTATTCTCTTTAGTCTCCTGGATCTTCCTGATTTCTGCTTCTGGTTTCAGTGCCAGTACTTGAGATGTCAGTTGGCCAAGACTCATATACTCCATCTGAAGACCTAGTACAGAAGAGAGTCGTGAGCGGGAAAGAATAGTTACCAAATTAATCAGTCATGCTTCTTTTTACATTTCCAGTGGGGAATGTAAATCAAAGAATAAGACAGCTTATTTGAAAAAAGCTCAATTAAGTGCTACAATAAAGTAAGTAAGCAGGCTATGCAATTAAAAAACAGCTTAACTTTAATTTTTTTCTCTCTTGGTTATTTCCCTCTAACAGCTTTAAATAAACTTTATTGGGATATATAATTTATATACCAAAAGTAAGTGTATAATTCAATGATTTTCAACAAACATATAAAGTTGTGCAACCATCAGCCTAATCTAAATTTAGAGCTTTTTCATCACACCCCCCCAAATTTCTATAAGCCTATTTGTAGTCAGTTCCCACTGACATACCCCCAGCCCCAAGATTCATTGATCTACTTTCTGCCTTTATAAATGTTCACTTTTGTACATTTCATATAAATGGAATCACACAGTATGTATCCTTGTGGATCTGGCTTCTTTCACCTACCGTAATGTTTTTGAGGTTCATCTATGCTTTAGCATGTACCATTGTTTAATTTCTTTTGATTGCTGAATATTATTTCATTATATGGCTGTACCATATTTATTTGCCCATTCATCAGGTTGATAGACACTTGGATTGTTTCCAGTTTGTGGCTAGTATGGTAATACTTCTATGAACATTCAAGTGTTTGCACATATGTTTTTTTTTCTTGGGTAGATTCTTAAGAGTGGAATTGCTGAGTCCTTTGGTAAGTTTATAAAATCTTTTAAGAAACTGCCAAACTGTTTTGCGAAGGGGATGTGAATTTCCACTAGCAAATTATGAAGACCAAGTTTTCAGCTTCATTACATACTCATCAACACTTGATATTGTCTCTTTTTAATTATAGCCATTCTAGTGCATATGCAATGGTAACTTACTGTGATTTTAATTTCTCTAGTGACTAATAACATTGAACACTTTTTAGTGTACTTTTAGCTAGTCACATGCCATTTTGCTCATTTTATAATTGAATTATCATATTATTAAGCATTAAGAGTTCTTTATATATTCCAGATACAACTCCTTTATCATATATATGATTTACAAATATTCTCACTCACACTGTGACTTGTCCTTTTATTTTCTTAATGGTGTTTTCTGAAGTGCAAAGTTTTTATTTTGATGAAGTTTTATTTATCAGTTTTTTTTTCTTATGGCTTGTGCTTTTGCTATCACATTTAAGAACGCTTTACCTAACCAAACGTCATGAAGATTTTCTCCTATGTTTTCTTTTAGATGTTTTATACTTTTAGCTCTTACATTGATATCTATGATCCACTTTGAGTTAGTTTCAGTAAATGGTGCTGATAAAACTGTTTGTTGAAAAGATTTGTCTCTTCCTCATTGAGTTATCTTGGTGCTTTTGCTAAAAATCAATTGATCATAAATGCCAGAGTTTGTTTCTGGACTCACTTCTGTTCCATTGATCCATAGGGATATTTTTATGAAATATCATACTGTCTTGGAACTGTAGCTTTGTAGTAAATAAAGTTTTGTTCTTTTTCAAAATCATTTAGACTCTTCTAGGTCCTTTCATGTTCATGTAAATTTTAATATAAAAGATTTCCATAAAAGATTCTTAAATCTTCTACTCAAGGGATATAGACCGTCTCTCCATTAATGGATATGTTCTTTAATTACTTTCAACAATGTTTATTGTTTTCATTGTGTAAATCCTGAACTTCTTTTGTTAAATTTACACTTACATTTCTTATTCTGTTTCATTCCTTATGAATGAGATTATTTTCTTCAACTTGCTTTTTAAATAATTGTTTGCAGAAACACAATTGAGTTTTGAATATTGTGCTTGCATCTTATAACTTTGCTTACTGTTGTTCTAGCAGGTTTGCATTGTGTTTGTGCCTGTGTGCATTCCTTAAGAATTTCTATATATAGGATCATATCATCTGCAAATATAGTTTACTACTTCCTTTCCAATCCGGTTGCTTTTAATTACTTGAGTACATAGTTTTCAGTATTTATTCATTAAGTATGGCGTTAGCTGAAGATTTTTCATACATGTGCTTTATCGAGTTAAGAAATTTTTCTCCTATTCCTGATTTGCTGGGAGATTTTAATCATTAATTGATGTTTAATTTTGTCAAATTTTTTTTCTGCATCTATTGGAAAGCCATATGGGTTTTGGCCTTTATTATCTAGAATAATGTATTATATAAATGTTTCACATGTTAAGCCAACCTTGCATTCTTAGGATAAATCTTAGTTGGTCTTTGACCATATTCTCTTTTATTTGTTGCTGAATTTGTTTTCTAATACTTTAAAGATTTTTGCATCAGTGGTCATAAGAAATATTGGGCTATAGTTTTCTTTTCTTGTGATGCTTTTGCCTGACTTTGGTAACAGATAATGCTGATCTCATAGAATGATTTAGGAAGTGTTCCCTCTTCTATTTTTTTTTTTTTTTTGAGGGAAGGAGGGGAGGGGAAGACTTTGAGAAGGATTGATGTTAATTCTTTAAATGTTTGGTAGAATTCACCAGTAAAGCTACCCAGTTCTGACTCTTTTTTGTTGAGTAGCTTTTAACTACTGATTAATCTCTCAACTTGTTATAAATCTATTCAGATTTTCCATTGCTTCATGAGTCAATTTTGGTAATATGTACATTTTTAGGAATTTGTCTATTTTAATCTATGTATGCAAACTGTTGACTTACAATTGTTGATAGTATTCTATTAAAATCCTTTTTATTTCTGTAGGTTGATAATAATGTTCTCACTTTATTTCTCATTTTAGTTATCTACATATTCTCATTTTTCCTAGTCAATTTAGCCAAAGATCTGTCAAATTTGTTGATCTTTTTAAAAAACCTATTTTTATATTCTATTTTCTATTTTTTAAATTTTTTCTATTCTCCATTTTATTTATCACTGCTCTATAATTCCTTCTGCTAGCTTTAGGTTTAGTTTGTTTTTCTAGTTCTTTGGAGAGTAAAGTTAGGTTATTAAGAGAGGTCTCTCTTTTTTTTGTAAGCATTTAGAATTATAAAGTTCCTTATGAGCCCTACTTTTGCATTAGTTGTGTTTTCATTTTCATTCTTCTAAAAGTATTTTCTAATTTCTCTTTTGATTTCTTTTTTGATTTGTTAGTTGTATAATTACTACATATTTATGAATTTTCCCGTTTTCCTTGTGTTATTGATTTCTTTCTTTTTAAAATTATTTTTTTAATTTTTTTAGACAAGGCAACCCTTGGTTTACCTCACAGATAGCAAGGACTTATCAGCTTACAATCCTTTTTTTTTTTTTTTATGCCTACAGCACCTGGTCTTCCTAGGTAGTTTCTCATTCAAGTACTAAACAGATCTGACCCTGCTTAGCTTCTGAGATCAGACAAGATTGGGCTTGTTCAGGGTAACATAGCTATAGACACATTATTGATTTCTAGTTTCATTCCATTGTAGTTTGAAAGATACTTTGTATGATTTCAATCTTTTTAAATTTGTAGAGACTTGTTTTGTGCCTTAATGGGCTATCCTGGATAATATTTCATATTCATATGAGAAGAATGTGTATTTTGCTGTTATTAGATGACGTGTTCTATATGGCTGTTAGGTCTAGTTGTTTTATAGTACACTGGGTCTATTTGAATAATCCAAGATAATCTCTCTATTTTAGAATTCTTAATCTCATTTGAAACCTCTCTTTTTCCTTTTAAAGGAATGTATTTACAGATTCCTGGGATTAGAAAGTGAATGTATTTGGAGGGCCATTATTCAACCTATCATCATAACTATATAGTCTTGACTTAAATACTTACCTACAGTTAGCACACTCACTACCTCCAGAGTAAGATAGCACTGACTCAGAAATAGGGAGAAGAGTGTGCAACTACAATAGCATGGGGAAAACTATAATATCAAAGTAGAATTTTGAAGTTTCAATATTATCAAAATGATAGATATTATTCCATCATAATAAAGCAGGGTTTCAACTTATAGGACAACATAAATATGGCTGGAAAACTGTATTTAATTTATTTGTTGAATTAAATGTATTTAGTGTGACGGTATGAAGTTTTACATGAGGAAGTCTTTTTTTCTTTTGCTGTAAGATACATAGATCTGGGTCACCTGCAAATATTTGTTGTTGTTTTTTTTTAAGGTCATGGGTTTGTATCAGAAGTTCTCTAGATATGAATTTTATGGCATAGTTTTCTTTCCAATAATAACAGTTATGGGCCTATTCCTGTATATATCACACAAAATATGCTTTATGGTCAGGGGATTTTACAAATTAGGAGTTGTTTTCCACTGAGGTCTTTATAACTGAAATCTTTTTTAAATGTCGATTCATCTGTATTTGTGTAACTCACATTGAGTCCAGCTTAAAAAGACTTTGAACTGACTTCTTTTCAATTAAATTTTACTGCTGTTTACTCTAAAGCCAAACTATAACTATAAGCCTAGAAGAAAAGTTATGGCTGAAAAAGAGAACATCACATGTTAACTGCCCTTTTTCTATCATTTAGAAATCTCTAGTTGTAAGCCAAGAAGTTTCTGACTGGTAAATTTAATGTTCAAGCTTGAGCTTCTTTGTTAGATTTTATTTTAAGTTTTTTGTTTACCAAGATGAGGACTTTAGAAGAATAACTGAAAAGTCTGATGGAAAATAACATAGGAATAGTTTTGATAATCTACTGGAGTGCAGTCAGATGATATGGATCCATATCCTGGTTCTAATACTTGTAACCTCTGTAACCTTGAGGAAGTCAAATAATCTCTTTGAGCCTAAGTTTTTCATCTGTAAAACGAAAGTAATAATATCAACCTCAGACAGTTTTGACAGTTGTGAGAGCATGCCTTAAAAAATATTATGTACCAAACAGATGAAATGGATTCACATTCTTCTCAAGTGAAAAACAAACAAACAAAAACATCTTGAATAGTAATAATGAACTTGCAATAATTAAATTGTTATAATCAAGAATGAATGTATTTTGTGGGGAGAAGTGCTCCTTCCAAGGGTATGATGAATTTCAGATGTCTAGATTATGAGACCAATAGGACTAACACTTTATCTCTATTTATCTCCATGTGAGCAAATGAGATTTTTCTCTACCTTTTGCCACAGCTCCAACTCTAAGAAGCCATCTTACAAATCACTGGTGTCTGGTTAGCAAAGACTGGATAGGTATAACAAATCTACCCCTACTATAGAAGAGAGAAGCTGAAAACATAAGCCCCTTTATTGGTAAGGTTATATGTGCCAAGTTCATGCTGGTGAAACAAAATACTTTGTTAGACACACCAAAAGGCCAGGGTAAGGTCACTAATATTTATAAATAATTATTTAATAATTTATAAATGGTAAAGACTGTCACATTCTCAAATTTAGTCTTTTTGAAAATGATAGCATCAAAAATGGCATGAGTGATTTAAAATATGAAACTTAGAATATGAAACTTCTGGTGCAGTATTTGTGAATATGTATGATGAATATACACATATACAATCTTGTGTGTTTTGTTCAGTTAGATGAACAGAAAGTTACCGGGGATTTAAAAAATTTTATCTTTAATCTCCATTGTAGGTTTAAAATTAAATCAATGCTCTACAGAGAGAATTTTTTCCAACACCACCTAGGAAAGAATTAAGGGGAAAATGTCTCTCTCCAAATAATTTAAAATGATTTACAGAGAATTTAATGCTGTAAAGAAAGGTTTATTTTTCCATTTCATTTGAAAAGGGAGAAAGAAGAGAAAAATATAGTCTCTTTGTTCATTAGGGTCATTCAAGCACACAGAGATGCACATCTCACTTCCTTGTTTTCCACTGCTGGAACAAAGTCATCTATCTGTCCCTACGTCTTGATGCCACCCAATCAAACTTCAAAGACTGAGAAAGGTTGAATTGCCTGAGTTCACATCATACACCCTTGCTTTGATTGCCAACAGATTTAACAGTGGAGGTAAGGATCTGATTTCCATTTAAATGTATTTAACAGGGAATTCTCCTAAATTAGAAAACTTTTGGATACCAATGAGCCAAAAATTTGCTAATTAATTTGTTAAGAAAAGTTGTGTTACTAGGATAACCAGATACTGTGAGAGCTTCAAATGACTAATTCAAACATCTGTTGGTTCTCTCATAAAATTAGGACTAAAAACTTGTGTGGCGGATAGTATTTTGCAGACAACATCTCGTATTCCACATCCATGTCAAACAGTGTGCTACTGATACTCTTTTCATTGATAGTTGTACCTTTTTCTTTCCCTTGAAACTGGAAGAAAAGGTTTTTGTTTATTTGCTTATTTAATTATCTATCCAGCCAGTCATCCATTCCTCTATTGCCTTTTGTTTCCTGGAAAAATCAATGATATATCAAATGCCAGGCTCTTTGCTACATATTTTGGTTAATTTGAATCTCACAATTTCCTATGTGATAGGTACTATTCTCATTTTACATATGACCTTTGTGAGGTAGAAGTCTCTAGAACATGACTGCTTCTTTGGAGAATTTGAAGACTAAATCTCAATTTTTAAACTCTTAAATATTCCACATATATGCTCTCTCTAACACAACACAGCAGTGGAGTGGAGTGGTAAGAACCTAAATTCAGAAGCTGGTATGTCTATGTTCAAATCCTGGTTCTGCTACTTAAAATATGTGACCATGTGCAAATCTCTTAATCTTACTGTATCTTAGTTTTCTTATCTGTAAATCGTGAATAATAGTAGTACCCATACTGAAGAGCTGTTGTGAAAATTACATATTTAATATTTGTAAGATACTTAAAATAGTGCCTGGCAAATAATTAACCACTATTAATGATTGCTAGGTAAACTGTTAAAAATAAAATACTTTAACCCCTTTCTTGTACTATGTTTTTTTTATTCTTTTCTTTTACCTAAATTTTAATTTTGTCAATCACATAATGGAAAATTTCCAGAAGTAGCATTTCCTCTTTCACTCTTTCATAGAACACTCAATCTATAGATATTTCACTGGTTCATTATGGAATGATAAAAGGCTTGATGAAGCTAGAGAATGTGTAAGTGGATGGAAAAGAGCTTAATGAATACCTGAATTTATATGAATATTCAGATATGTAACATTCTTAGCCCTCAAATATTTTGTATCTTGCTTGACATATTCATAATTGCTAAAATTATATTATTTTTTAAGCAGAATGCTTCATTAGGTGAACAGAAATGTCACTAATTCACTGAGGTAAAGAAAAATTACTTAGAGGACTAAATGCAGTTTTGGGCAGTGAAGGAGGCAATATTAATTAGAGTTGCTGACTTCCCTACAGATTGTATCTGTCATGGTAATCCATGTAATTCAACAGTTCATTCAATTGCCTCACCATGATAGAATTTCAGCAGTCTCGTCCACTCATGGCCACATATTCTGTGCCATGCAACTGGAGATCTCAATGTAGTCACTCAGTTTATGCCCTACCAGGAGTTGGTTCTGCTCTCTGGAGACCTACCACTGAATTGAGGCAGCCTAAGAATAGCAAAAGTCTCCAACTGTGAGAATTCCATTCAAGACAATGGATAGAAGTCTAAGAGAGGAAAGCACCAAACCCCTCATGCATATGCAATACCAGATGGAGATAAAAAAAAAAAAAAAAAAAAACTTTTTCAAGGGGAATTGGAAAGAGCCAACATGGCTGCAGAAAACTAAAATGGGAGAAAAAGACCGGAAATAGAGACTAGAGCAAGGAAATAAAGCAAAATGGATAGCGCCTTTGTGAAGAGAGTGAAAAGTAAAGCAATGAGAGGTAAGAAAATACAAAATGCCTGCAAAAGTTGCTTTCTCCTCAAAGTTTTTCATGCTCCTCTATTGTGGCACTTTCACCATATTGAAATTTTTTGGTTATAAATATCCCTGTTACCTCTATAGGATGTGAAAACAGGCAGGACAGGGCAGTGGCCGACAGATAGCTATTTCTAGGACAAAGGAGGGAGAGAGGAAGGTGTGCTGATAGAGCCTTATAGTAAGGAAGGAAAATCTAAAGGCAAGAGGAAGACAGTGAAGATGAGCAGAAATTAACAAATATATCATCGTTAACTAGAATGATATGCTATAACTGATAGCTATCAGGTATAGGAAAGCCTCTCTTACTCTGATTTACAATATTTTATTGAGCTTCAAACATTTTATATCCAGCAAAACTCAAATGTTAAGTTCCTACTTTTAAAAAAGTAGAGGCAGTTAGGGAGGATAAAATCCATATGTTTCTGATTCATTTACACAAATCTCATTGAAATTCATCTTCGTGTAGGGCGATTGAATGTCATATATGCCAATGCACAGGAAAGTAATTGTTTTAAGCCATTTTTGACGCACCAGGAAGTCTGCAAGAATAAACAATATGAAGCCCCAAAGGCCTAACAGTGCAATTTGAAAGGGAAAGCCAAAAATATCTGAAAGAGAGTCTATATTTCCAAATTCAACAGTCTGCCGTGAAGAATCCAAGGATATTTTATGATGTCCAGGAGCCTGGGAAATGGCAGTCACAGCATGACAATTGGGAACTAAGTAGAGTTCTCACCAGTAAATATTACAAGGGATAGGGAATAAAAGAAGACAAAGTAAAATCCAAATGAAGGCTCTATTTGAAGGTAATTAGAGGTGTATTGAAGCAAGTAAAAAAAAAAAAACAGAAAAAAGTGGGACAAGAGGAAGATCAAGGAGTTAGAAACAAATTCAACCTTTAAACAATAAATTTCACAACTACAGTGTAGTACAGGACAATTATTTCTTATTACAGTGCCTCTTTCTATTTTGTACATTTGTTCATACATAGTCAATGCAGGTATACTTTCTATACCCTAAATAAGAAGAGAGGGAATTTCTTTACTACCTAATAGCTTCCATTTTGGTTGGGGGAGAAAGACAATAAATAAACAAAGAAGAAGATTGGAGGACAAATTGGGATACTGATTTGAGCAATTGTGAAATTGGTTGGTTATAAACTTAATGTTTAGGTCCTCTCCCCCTACCCCCAAATTCATATATTGAAGCCCTAAACCTCAATTTGATGGTATTTTTAGATGGGAAGTAATTAGGTTTAGATGAGTTCATAAGGGTGAGACCTCCATGATGGGGTTAGTGTCTTTGTAGGAAAAGATACTGGAGTGCACTCTATCTCTACCATATGAGGACACAGAGAGAAGGTGCCATCTGCAAGCCAAGAAAAGGATCCTCACCAGAACTCAACCATGTTGGTACCCTTGGACTTCCAGCCTCCAAAACTGTGGAAAATAAATTTTTGTTGTTTAAGCCACCCAATCTATGGTATTTTGTTATGACAGCCTGAGCAAAGGCAGTGATAATTTACTCAATGATTATTTACTAAGATAGGGAAAAGTGGATATGTTATGTTTGAGTTGGCTGAGATATATCCACATGAAGATATTAAAGAAACTTTGGTTATATACATTCAGGCACCATCAACATATTGAACCAATGATATTGAAACCATGAGAGTAGTTGAAAACTTTAAATAATAATAGCTAATATATATTGAATGCTTCAGTGTACCAGAAAATATTTTAAGTACTTGTTATGGATTATCTCATTAATCCTTACAATAGCCCTGTGAGCTAGGAACAATTGTTATCCTGAGTTTACATATGAGAAAACAAGGGATTAAAGGATTTTTCTCAGTGAAATTGAATTATCCCAGAGAAAAGACCACAAACAGTGACATAAGAGGTCCCCTAGTGAATGATGAATCCTCTGCCTCTCATACTCAGAGCTTAAAATCAGCTATCTAGTGTTTCACTCATACATATTAACAGATAGCCAAAGATTACCACAAATTTCAGAAATTCTCCAAAATGAAATACAAAGACCAAGACAAGAAAATGGGGTGGGGAGTGGGGGTGGTGCAAAGTTTAAAAAAAGAAGAGAAAAAGAAAAGAAAGGAATAAAAGAAGGAAGGAAGGAAGGAAGGAAGGAAGGAAGGAAGGAAGGAAGGAAGGAAGGAAGGAAGGAAGGAAGGAAGGAAAGAAAGAAGGAAGGAAGGAAGGAAAAAAGAAAGAAAGAAATCCACAGTAATAGAGATAAAGAGTACCTGCCTTTATCGTAAAGATTCAATGGGTGCTTCAGTAAGATGAGTATATTGCATTTGCTGGCAGCACTGTTCTACATATGTCCATTAAGGTTGTTAATCATGTTGTTCAGTTTGTTAATCATGTTGTTCACATCTTCCTATTTATACTGATTTGTTGTCTGTTCTACCAGTTACTCAGATGGGTAAATGTCCTAGTGTTGTGATTGTTGTCTGTTTCTTGTACTTTGTCAATTTTCCTTTATATATTCTAAATGTTTTTGTTAAGTGTACATAAAAAAATTAGATGGATCTTTAATAATGTTTAAAATTTTATCATTAGGAAGTGTCCCTTTATTTTTAATAGTACATTTTGCTTGATATTAATATTATTGTTATTTTGGTCAGTATTTACATGGTATACATTTTTCTATCCTTTAATATTTACATTTTTATCTTGTTATCTATATGTTATTTGTAAACAGTATAATGTTAAATTTTGTGTTTTTAGCCAGCCTGATAATCTTTATCTTTTAGCTAGTGCACTTAGTCCATTCACATTTAATATAATTATGACAGGTTTGGGCTTGCATCTACAGCCTCGCTGTGTGTTTTTTAATATTTATTCTTTTACACATTTATTCTTCCTTTTCTTCCTTTATTTTATTATTCAAATTTTTGTTTTCCTCTGCTAACTTGAAAGTCATATACCCTTTATTATTCTTTAGAGTTACTCTCTTTTTTAATGACTGTATCATTACAATATGTAGCAGAATATAAAGAAATATGAATAGGTTACAGCTTTGCATCTCAAGGTATATGTTGTCAGTGAAAATTTTAAGTCAGACCCACTTATATAAAACTGGGCTGTAATATTTACTTGCTGTATTTTTCTGGAAATGTAATCACTTCCTTGAGTTTCTTCATTTGTGTGGTGAGGTTGATATACCATTACAACCTTAAACTCTGTAATAAACTTATAGAATTGATGTAAAGATAAGGTGAGATAATATTTAAAAAGCATCAAACAGTGATCCTAACACATGGTAAGCATTAGGCTTCTATTCTCCCTTCTTTTTCTCAGCTGCTCCTTGACCAGATTGAAAGACAACACCTTGTATCCTTGGAGTCAAGTTGACTTGGAAAGTTAAATTATTTTGTAAATGGTTGGCTTTATTTATTTTACATTGATTTAATTATCTTCAAGTTCAGAGAGGGACATAGAAACCAATTTGTGTGTATGTGTGCGGGCGCGCGCGCACGCATGTTAGTGCATATGTGGGTTTATGCTTTTGTCAGTTGTTGGCCTTTTGATACCAGGTATGTTCCATGTCCCTTTTCTGTTCTCCATCCTGCAGGGTGACTGATACCAGAAAGCTGTATTTTACAGGGGCCCCTGTCAGCTGGTTTCTTGCTGAGTTTGAGCAATGGGATATACCAGTGAGACTGTGGGCAGAAGGAAGGAAGAAGCCAGGTTTTCTTCTCTGCTTTTTGCATCTGGAACCATCTTCCTTGAGGGCTGTGTCTATTCCGTTGCTTGGATGGCCTCTGAACAGATGCAATGCATTTCTAGTTTCCACTGAATGATTTCTGCTTCTGGTCTCTGGTAAACCTTCTTTAGGCCCTCTAGTTTAGGATGGCAGCAGCATCTTGATACTGTTAATCTCTGAATTCCTTCCATGCCTGTCATCTGGATTAAATGCCCCTTGTATAACTACTTAGTGTGGCTTCCATTTTCCTGGTTGGGCCATGATTGAAACTAAATGAATGAGGGAGCGTGTGTGTGTGTGTGTGTGTGTGTGTGTGTGTGTGTGTGTGTGTATGTGTGAGAGAGAGAGAGAGAGAGAGAGAGAGAGAGAGAGAGAGATATTATATATTATATTTAGGAGTAAATTAGAGTAAAGTCATCCACTTTACTGACTGTCGCTTCCTATGTGCACTGTTAAAAACTTGTAGCTGCTAAACTATAAGCTAGAAAAGGTGCTCCAAGGAAAAGATCATTGGAGTCATTGAATGACTTAATATACCCACTCAGTGAGGTATGACACTATGAATTCTATAAACATTTTCATAGGTGTTCAAACATGCAGTTGTTGATTGATTGATATGATGGTTCTGGAACAATAACCATTACAGAATAGAAAATAGTCCCTTTCCTGCTTGGACTAGCTCCTCATTCCCTCAAAGAAAACAGAATTTTCTGTTCATCTTGATATCTTCTCTGTTGCTAGATAACCCCAGGGAACCCTTGCCACATGTAGCCGCTCTTCCATGACACCTGTCCTCTAAATGGGATAGAAGATCCCAACAGTCACCTGACACCTGGGATTGCTGACAAAATACCATCAAATAGTTAAAAATAGGACTGGAGTAAAGGGAAATTCCTAGACCTAAACTATTCTGGGAGGATTTTTAAAACTTGGTTTTGCTACTTATAAAATTCTTTCACATTAGAAATATTGAGATCCTTGTTTAACGACAGATGCACTGAGAGGATTTACATTAGAAAATTCCATATTTTTCTTTTAGGAATAACTCTTTTAATTGATACTTCCCCAACCAGCTGAAGCTGTACTCTTGTTTTATTTGTCTCAGTGCCTGTTTCAGATTTTTACTTCCCTGTTTTGAATGTTGACTCATTTAATTACTTTGTTATTCATTTGCCAAGAAGAATATTTTTCAGTCTAGCTGTGTGTGCCTCTAAAACTTGAAGCAATCTCTCTAAATAATACCTCCTTTGACACATCATTGGCTTGTGCTGCTTTCTTTCAGTCTAGGCCAATGTAGAGAAACCCTCTCACCAATGTAGAAAGATCTTAGTAATAGATTTGATAACATATGCATTTTCTCCTGTGCTTTAGGTGGTTAAAAGGCAAGTGTCTATAATATTATTTCCATGTTTGAATTGCCAAGCATATTATGTGTATTAAAAAATAATAAACTAAGAATGCTCACAAACGTTTCAAAATCAACAAATATTTACTGAGCATCTACTACATGTCAATCACTATGCTAGGCATTCCAAAGATATAACAACTAAACTCATAGTACTGTAGAGATTATATTTAAACAAGTTATTGAAAGCATTTAGCATTGTTCTTGGCATATAGTAGTACTCAATAAAGGTAGTTACTGTTAATAATCTGAGGTCTTATATTCAGATCACACATTTTCCCTACCCTAAGAATCAAGCTGGGATAAGCATTTACAGCAGATGATCCTGCCCCTACCTATGTTATCCACTTAAACCTAACTCTTAGCTAACAATCTATCTCTTTATGTATATACTAGTATATTATCTATCTACTAACTAACCTATCCACTTTAACCTTGGTTCCAGTTACTGCTTCTGATTCCCTTATCTTATTATCTTAATGATAATAGTTAACATTTAATCCAACAGTTATTCTTGCCAGGTACAATACTAAGTGTTTTATAACTGCTATTTTATTGAATCCTGTGTAATAGATCTTCCCTTTTTTATTTATTAGAAACTGAAGTTTAGTGAGAGTAAATAAATGGCCTGAATAGCTACAAAGTCACAGAACCAGATGTTGAATTCAGGCAATTTGACTCTAGAGCTTGTTCTTAAATGCTGACCCATGGTGCCTGATCCCACTCCCCAATCCCGCCCCCTGCTACCTTAATGTCATCAATCCAGGCCAAGCGGATGATGTTCTGGACTTCCATCCTGATAGGTTCTTGTTGAACGTGGCTCCCTCCCAAAGTCTAGTGCGAAGAACTAGAGTTAGATAATTAAGGAAAGAACAGCAGTCCCATGGAAACAAAGGCTCCCTAAGTGGTCTTCCTGGGTATCCATGTGGTTGTAGGAATGAGGAATTAAAAAAAAAAAAAGATGCCTGGGTTTTATTGGAAAGTAGATGGGATAATACTTCACTTTAAGAAATTGAAAGGCAAACAAGCTTTTCTGGAGATGAGAGTGATGAGTAGAGACGACTGCAAAGACTGCAAAGCAGCTTTCCTTTCCATCACCATAGGTGGTAGGCTGCCTCTTAGCCTGCGGGATCTCGTTCTTTCTTCCTAATGATTGTCAAGGTTCCACTGTGACTCTTTTGGTGTTCTCTTTTTCCTTTTACTGCCTGCCTGTATTACCATACAGGACTTACTCATGCTGGAATCAAGTAAACCCTGAACAGCATTTGCAGCAGGAAAAATGTTGTTTCTACCCCAGAGGACATATGGCTTTAAGACAAAGATGGGTTCTATTTGCATTTTTGTTGACAATTTTAAGTGCCCATGAAAAAAAACCCTTGGTGCTGCCATTCTGACTGAAGGTTTAGCTTTGTTCGCCTAAGTACTTCCTTACTCTGTGACTGACAACCCCAGATACAACAGATAAACCTGCTGGGTTGGCCCATTGCCTTCTTTTATTTCCTCTCTTTTTCAAGAAGGGATTAGACCTTTGGAAATAGCTGCCAACAGACCTCCTTGTTGTGATACTTCCTAGTCACTCCATACAGTGGGCACTTGTCCTTCAATTTTGGCCATTCACCCTCAGTGCCTTGGCTCGAAAATCATTTGTTAGCACCATGAAAGGTGCCTTTCAGATAAAACAAGAGCTGGACAGGCAGAGATGGAAAAGATGGTTTCTCCTCTCTAGAAGCTCAGTCAGAGGTCAACAGCCACATCAGATAAAGTACTGTACCTTGGGGGAAGCTTGTATAAGTCATGTGCCCACTGTACATGAGTCATTCTAACAACCACCAGGTATGAATTGTTGGGATAATTCTTGCTTTACTATATATTACAGAAGCCTAATGAGTTACTAATAGATATAGATATATATATGGTTTCATGGTAGCGTTAGAGCCTATGCACAAACAAACAAATAAAACCATAATCAGAAGAATTCCAATTGTGTAGTAGAAAATAATAATTTGCTTTTCTTTGGAGCTTTATACTTTGTATATCCACATCTGTTTTCTCTTATGATCTTCTTGGTCATTGAAAAATTTTCATTTGCAATTTACTTGATGAGAGAAAATTGATAACTTTCTCAAGAACCCAGTGAGGACCTAAGCCTAGACTTTTTCTCCTAGACCCCTGGCCTCTGACCCAGCAAAGGGGATTTAGGTAGGGGGAGGTGACTTGCAGCCTTGAGCACACCCTGCCTTTAAGAATTAAGTGAGCCCCAAGCTCTTCTTTGCCCTCTGCTCAAACTGTAGCAGCTCAGGATCCTGTTCTTATGAATCCTGCTTCTGCCACATCAGAGATAGCAGGTTTCTACTCTTGTGATTGGAGCCCATTAGGCCCTACAGGCCTTTCTGCTAAAGCTTAGCATATTGTCTTAGTCACTTTGGGCTGCACATAAATTGCACCATAGACTGGGTGGCTTAAATAACAACTTTTATCTCTCAGAGTTCTGGAGGCTGGAGTTCAGGATCAGGGCATCAGCATGATCAGGTTCTGGTAAGGGCCCTCTTCCAGATTGCAGACTGCTGCTGACTTCTCACTGTGTCACAGGTGGAAAGAGAGCTAGCTAGTTCTCTGACCCCTTGTTATAAGGACACTAATTGTGTTCATGAGAGCTCCACCTTTATAACCTAATTACCTCCCAAAAGCCCCATCCTCTATAACGATCAGCTTGGGATCAGGGTTTTAACATGTGAATTTGGGGGCAGAGTGACACAAACATTCAGTCTATAACATATATTTCCCACTACTGAAGTAGAGGGTGTTGGAAGGCCACAAAAACATGTTCCTCACCAATGAGGCCATGAACCCAGAAGGAAGTCTGTGCCTTCTCACGCCTACCTGGAGGAGGGGCACATCCTCCCAGGTCTCATTCCTCAAGGAGTAGGTAATTTTGATTTTCCTTCTTTCTTCGGGGATCTTAATTCTAGGGATTGTAGAATTTAACCACAGTTTCCAAAAATCCTTTCTAGTGTTTCCTCCAGAAGGTTCAAAGGTCCTTAAACAAAGGGAATCCCCAATGTCTTCTCAATGTTCCAGAGCCCCTCAGGGGTAAACTTTATTCATATTTCTCTTGGGACATTATCCTTATATAAGATTGCTCTTTTCCTTTCACTGACACCACAAATTTCCACCATCTCTTATTTATTATATAAATACACTTATGGGTTGAACACAGTATTGTACTGGACTAATGGCAGGTTATAGATGCCCAAAGCTGTGCCCTCTTGACCCCAGCCAATTCCTGTCTTCCCACTAAGGACAGTGAACCCCTCAGTGCCATACTTACCAGACCAGGAAGCACGAACAAATGCTCCGCTACAAGATAACAGGCTCCCCACTGTACATGCCAGATTCCCCTCCTTTGTCTCATTGCAGTTCTCAGAGCTGCTGTGGCCAAAGTACAGAATCTGGCACCTGAGGAGGGGAGGAGCAGGGCAGGGGAGCTGTCGGCAATCAGCCTACCTGTCAAGTGCTTCTGGGATTAGGAGTGCCCATTGCCAACACACCCTCTGGAAGAACTTGACGGGTAGGCAATTTGCCAAGAGGCAAAGCTCAAAGCCCTCTGTGCATGTGCTTTTCAGACCCCCAACTGGTTACTTAGCCATTTGGCCAAATACCAAATTTTCCAGGAGTGTTTTTGAACCCCACCCATCTTTGGCTTGGCTGGATTGAGCAGACCCTCTATCAAATACTATCAATTTTTCTTCATATGGATGAGGCTTACCCTAAAGCAGTTTGTTGGGTTAGGTCCATGTCTTTCCTCTACCCTCACTGTTCCCTCTCTCTTGCATCACCAATGATTTTGATGATCCAAGGCTGGTTTTGTTCCTTTGAAACAAAGCCTCTGTTCTGGGTGGATGTTCCAAGTCAGAAAGCCTGGTTGTGTTTATCCCAGGCCATTGGCTGAGCATTCACATGCTTTTTGTATTTGGTAAGTGACAGTATTTGCAAAAGCTGATTGCCACAGCAGGCGGAACAGAGACAAGACTAGCAAAAACATGTGTCGGTAACATATGCTGTAGCCTTTTCTTCTTTGCTTGGAGGACTGACACTTCCTACAGGAAGAAGTAATTATTTTGCATGTGCAAAGATTATACTGAAATAAAAAAGACGAGGGAGGTGCTATTTTATACATAAAAGAAATACCTAGCCTCCTCTCTCTCTGTCTCTCTGTCTCTCTGTCTCTTTCATACACACACACACCACATACTTCTCATGCTCATGTGCATACACTTTCATATGCTGCTTCTTTTAAAAAGTAAATGTTCTAAAAATTCAGAGATGTCTTCTGTAGGAGAAAATAAAAGCACCACCTTGAGAGTTAAACAAGCCTGTGCTCAAGTCCTATCTCCCAATCTTATAGGCTATGTGACCCATGGAAAATGATTAAACCTCTAAACTTCTGTCACCAGTGGACAAAAGACAACTCAGGTTTGTCGTGAAGATTAAACTATAAAATGCATGTGAAAAGCTCCTCGAATGGGCTCTGTGTAGTGCTCTCCATTCCTTCAACAACTGCAAATAGCCCTGAAGTTTGACTTTACTTGTATCTTCACTGGTAAGTGGAAGCCATGGGAACTCTGGGTAATCTCAGGGAGTTCTGGAACCACTTGGAACCTCAGAACTGACTTCATGCATTTTCATGCAGCCACAAAGAACAGGCTGAAAGTGAAACTCAGGGAAACATCCCCAAATGGAACTCAGATTCCTGTACTTTAAGCAAGTTTTGCCTCAGTCACTTGGTGGAAGTTCAAAAGAACTGAGTGACACACATTGGGGTAGAGCCGGCAAGGCCCTTGCACTTCTCACTGTAAGCTCAGAGTTTCTGGCAACAGCATAGCCAACATTCAATTCTGTATTCCATCTTAGCCAACCCTCTTTACCACCCTAAATGTGGAAGCATTTTGTACCGTATGCATTAGCATGAGTTTCTCTGGCTGCTTTTGACATTTCTCAAGAGCAAAATATCTCATCAATTTCTCACATATACCTGTTTTTATTGTATCTAGGATCAAGATTTCTCTAAAATGACAACAAAAAAAAAATTGTTACATCTCTCTTGACTGAGACTCATGGTATGGTAAGCATTGAATAAATCTTGACTGAATGAATCATGATAGTTTACATTTATTAAGCACATATGTTTGCTAGGGACTATGCCAAGCACCTATTTAGATACTTTAAAACAAACTTATGAGATGCTGTCAATCTTATTTTACAACTGAATGTTAGAAATGTTAAGTCCTTCACCCAATGTCACAAACCTTGAAAATGGAGGACATGAGACTTGACTGCAAGTCAATACAATATGTAATCTTCACCCTATATTGAATGAATGAATGGACGGATATTACCCCTGTACCCAGTACATTTGTATTGCCAGCATAGAGCTCTAAGTTGCCCTACTAGTAAGCCACCCGTAGGGAGTGGAAATGCGCCTCCAAACCAAAACTCACTGCAGATTTCCACAGATCCAACTTCCTATCTGCCTGTTTTACCTTCTGCAGTTGGGTTACCTATAAGAACACCTTTGTTATATCACCTTCTGCCCCCTAGTGCCCATCATTGTTGTTGCATGCTCCAGATACTTGGTTCTGCCCCAGGCTGGGCTTCCGTTCTGCCCTTTCACCCACCCTTCCCACATACTAGTGGGCATGCCCAATTCCAGGTTATAGCTCCTCCTGATCTGCTTCACACATACAATTAACCAGGACAAACCCAGAGAATCTCTAGACATAGCAGAACCCATCTAGCCTACCCCTCATTTGAAGTTCAGGGATTTTGTCAAGATCACAGAGTAAGACACACCAGAGCTAACATTCAGAGGTCCAGACTCCGGTTCAGCATCGCTCACCACACCATGCCGCCTCCTTTTCCTCACTCTGTCTACAGTTTCCTGTTGCTTTCTTTTTTCTCCCTCACTCACATCTTTTTAATTTAAGTTTTGAGGTCTGTTCTCTCTTAGTCCATTATTTCTGTGATATTTTATATTATGTTGAATTTCCATTTTCATTTAAGACCCATTCATTTTTCTTACTTAAAAAATCTCATTTTGAGTTTGCTTTAAAAATTTTTATATATAACTTTTAAAAATTCAGTTTGATTCTTCCATTCCAGAACTTTTCTTGGCTTATCTTTCTTGCCTCTTTTGCAGCAGAAATTATTCTCTGCTTTCATGTAGAACCCTATAATATCAGGCTTGTAATCTAACATCTATTTTTACTTATTATTTGTGAAATTTGTATTTTTTTAAATGCAAATAAGGAGACTAGTGGTTTTAGTTTAATTCTTGATTTTATATTGGGGGAAAACTTTGTTTTCTGGTACTTTTGCTGATTTTGTCGAAGAAAGATCATAGAAAGGATGAGATAAAGGAAAGAATGATCTGTGAAAGTGCCTCATGCTCAGCATTTCTGAAATATGGATTGAATTTTTATTCATAGGGTCACCTGCAAAGAGCACTGCATTGAGAGTCAGGCTTCCAGTTTTGGGCCTTTCACCTGTGACACTATATAGTTCTATTTTTAGAAGCAGCCAAGGAACACTCAAGGTCCTTACTCGAGTTTTGGGTGCAGAGACACTTATACAATGAAGAGTGTAGTAGCTCATATTTAAGGAGCACTTATGCTGCACTAGGCATTGGGGCAAGTATGTTACATTGATTAGCTTGTTCATCTCTCACAACTTCCTGAGGGCTGTCTCCTCGTTATCTCCATTTAACAAATGAAGTTGAAGTAGAGGAGTTAAGTAATTTGTCCAAGCTTAGATAGCTAGTAAACAACAGAGCTGGAATTCAAGTGCTAGAAACCTTGCTCCAGAGTTGGTACTCTTAATTATACAAGAATCTTTTGGGGAGACTCAATTTTAAAATACTTTAGAATAAAGATGAACCCCAGGGACTAAAAGCCTGGAGGATCCAAACCCTACATTATCAGGCAATAGAGTATTATCACATTTTCTCTGAACTCTGCCAAATTCTGATAGTTTGGTAATATTATATTCATAGTCAGAAAGTAAGTTTTTGAGATTGCAATCCTGATTGGTCAGGATTTCTAACCTTGGCACTATTGACATTTTGGGCTGGCTAAGTCTTTGCTGTGAATGACTGGGTTTATTGTGGAATGTTTAGCAGCATCCTTGGCCTCTAACCACCCTATCTGTTGCCCTTCCTTTTCTTATTCCCAGAGTCATGAAGTCATGCTAATCAAAAATATTCTCAGATATTGCAAATCTTCCCCCAGAAGCAAAATCACCCCAGTAGAGAATCATTGTTGGATATTGCCCAGATCATAAGCACTTGACTTGTAATTGGTCTGTATTGGACCAGTATCTTATTCGCCTTTGCCCCAGAGCTTAACCAAAATATTCTTGCCATGTGGGAGATGGTGTGCATATCTGCTTGAATCAGTTTCTTTTGCTTTTTACAACTTTTTTCCTTAAAGAGATTTACTTAATTCTTAGTAACCTCATGCTCTCCCCACATCATTTCCTTTTTATCTCTTCTCTTTCCTAGTTACTTCAATAAGTCATTTTATTTCTCCTTGTCTTTTTCTTTTCCTTCTCCCTCTTCACTTCTATCTGAACTAAAATGTAATCCTAGCCATTATAGATAAAGAATACTTGTTCTGCTATTGATAATTCCCTTTCCAGGAAAAAGAAAAGCAGATGTTTTCACATAAAATTGGGTGGGGTGAAAACACCTAAGACAGATGTCCCTTTCAAAATATTGATAGAGATTATCTTCTGCAGCTTCATTTTTTATTGCAAGTCTCTGCTTTCCCAAGAACTAACATATTCATAGTAAACATATTCATATTTTATAATAATAGCTATTATGTATTAAGGACTTACTATATGATGGCACTACAAGTGTGTTACAAGTACTCTCTTAGTTAATCATCACACTTAATTTAACAGTTATTTAGAACTTACATCATTCCAGACATCAAGCTAAGGGTTTGCATACTTAAGTATGTGGAGGTTCTGAGAGTTTGAATGATTTATACAAAATCAGGAAAAGTCTACGCAATGACTTAAGCCCTGGTCAACAATATTCCATTAAATTCATTGTTGCTATTTCCCCCCCTCATTTTCTAAAAGTAGCATATAATTGTTTTTCTACTGTCTTTTCTATTTAGTATAATATATTTTAACTACATCTAGAAAATGGACAATTTGAAAAAATTGGGAAATGTCACGATTTATAATATTTCTATATGGAACATACAATATGAATTTCAAACATCCATTTTCACCAATATAATTTTATACCATAAAGTTTATTACAATGGATTTTTTTTACTAGTGAGCATTCCAGACCATTATAAGATCAATGCTAGCTCCATTTTGAAAACTGTCTACTGGTTTTTGACTCTGAAAGGGCCAAAGTGCTTAGGGATAAACACATTTTCCTCAGTAGCTGAGTCAATTTGTAAAATATTTTGAAGACTGGGATGAAGGCAAATGTAATGCAGTGCCTTAAATAATGAGTTGCCAAAAATCAATACAGGAATCTTTTATTTCATCTGAGATATAGTTCACAAATAAAATTTGTGTAGAGCAAATCTTGAGCTTTAATATTGACTTCTGTTACAAAACTTGAGCAAAATTCCTATTAGGCAGATTGAAAACATTTTTTAAGAAAGGGACTTGTCGATAACCAAGCATGGAGGATTGCCAGTATAGAGCTAAAAGTGCTTTTGAGTCGTTTTCAATTTTTTTAGATCTTTGACAAAAAATTCCCATATTTGTAAATTTCTCTCCTTGGTCACCTTCATATTCATCATTTAAGACTAGTTTAGAAAAATATCTATAGTGCTAAGATGTTCCCTTATTTTTCCAAGTTAATGCCTGTTCTTCTTGGCCTGGATGTTTATCATTTACTATATCAAGGTGAGAATGATGTACTTGGACAGTGGATGCTACCCCACATACTAAAAATCACCCATTTCTTCAGCAACTATTCAGTGTTTCACAGGCTCTGAAATGAAAATTTTTTACATTCTTACAAATTGTTGTGATCAAGTAGCTACTTTGTCTCCTAAAGATTAAAAATGAGATACAAACATTTATGTCAGTATTTTCCCATTCATTTTATCATTTATTTCGCTTAGCAGCCCTGCAAGGTAGGTGTTATACTCATTTCACAGATGAAAAAATCCTGAAAACAATTAACTGACATACCCAGAAATAAGTGGAGAACCTTGCTTTGGACCCAGGTCTGTCTAAGTCATATGCTCTTATTCTTTTCACTACTATGCCACTCAAGGTCTTTCTGGAAATGCTAAGAAGGGTTTTTAACCTGCAGAACCATGGGGTCATGTTTCTCAGACACATCAAAATTCAATTAAATGCTTGTTTATAATGGAGATTTCCAAGCTAACAAATTACAAATCTGTGAGTGTGGGGTTTAGGAATCTATATTTTAACACAGATCCCCAACTAATCCTCATTCACACTCAGATTAGAGAATCATTAGATTGGGCTTGATGAGTGGACCTCACAGGCCTACGAACTCTGAAATTATATTCGACCTTTTGTACAAGTATTCTTTGTATATTTATTGAGAAAATGTCTTTCATCAAAGGGGTTCTTGACCCTGAAAAGGCAAGAAACAGCAGCTATAAAAGAAAACAATTAGAATTGTTTCTCGTCATTTTCTAGTTGTGTGATCCATCTTTGGGAATGAAGGACAGTTGTGTCAGCTTGAAATAGAAGCAGTCTTCACATTGTGTTTTCCTACTCTGATGCCCATCCTTACCCCACCTCACCCACTCCTCTCTGGCTTGGGTCTTTCCCAGTCCCTAAGAGAACCAGCTCTTACCACCACCTCATTTACAGCAGGAAATTCTCCCTATTGACAGCATTTCTTCTACAGTAGGTGCTGCAGAATTGTTTGTTCCCCATCTATGTTAACTATGCCAAGTTAGTTGACTCAATGACCCAAGATGTCTAATACTTTACTGTAAACAGGATACTGTTTATGTGAAAGAACAACATTACTGTATCTCTGTCATATACATTCTGTGGAGAACAAAAACAATGGTAACCTGACCCTTGGATGAGATGCTAACAGCTACATAATTGACTTAGTAGATAATTATAAAATACGTTCGGTATTAAAACACAAAAGATGTAATTATTGCACTTTATAAACTAATTAATGAATACTGACTCAATTCAATAATTAATAATTCACTATTTAACCTCTAATTAAGTAATCTTCCTTCCTTTCCCTGTAAACTTTGCTGGTGGCTTAATTGCTCTGAGCCAAATATACCAGATCTCTCCTCTGTGTTAATTAAACAGTGAAGACATTTGAAATCATTGTAACAGGGAGAATTAGGGAATTTAAACTGAAGAATCTCTTATTTGAAAGAGACAAAAGTATTCCAGCCTCAACCCCACCCAAAGAATTAATCACTTAATATTGTCCAGGGTAATGCACACCAAAGAACTGGACAAGAAGGCTGATTAATAGAGGGATGTTCAAGGTCTAGGTCAGGTCTTAGGAGCAAAGCAGGAGCCCATCAGACTGATCACAGTCAGGGTCCCCTAGGGCAGCCGTGTGTGGGAAACACAGACTCTGGCTCAAAAGAGCCAATTGTCCAAATCCTTTCCCAACTCTTCTCTTTGACATCACACTAGCAGCTTGACATCAGTCATTGTGGGAGTATTTACACCATGGAAATTGGGTATACTACAAATCAGAGCCTTTTCTTTTTTAGTTTTTTGAGTGCTGATTGTTAAACATTTACTAGCACATCACTGCCTCTAGAGCAGCAGAGGTGACTTGTGGCTGAGTCTTAGGTTGTCTAAAATTCTAGTCAGTTGTGGGGCTGGCTTGCATGCAGACTGATGGTCTGTCTCTGGGAACCTGGGAACAAACTGATGTTTCCTGAGTCTGCTCTGTGACCAGTCTTATAGCAGCTCTTTGCACAGCTTATCTCACTAAATTCTGAAACAACTTTGTAATAAACTTTGTTACTGTTGCTAGCAATCTTTTGATAAAAAAGTATATATTTCCCTCTCGATTATTCTCCATTAATTTAAAACATTCTCAATCTATTTGTTAGTGGCTTATGCTTGAGTTTTTCAAAATTTAATAATTTCTTAGCACTTCAATTAACAATAAGATATTTTCTACTTACAAATTGGGGGTGTGTGTGTATATATATATATATATATATATATATATATATATATATACACACACACACATATATTCTGAATAAATTTATGTTTTTGATTCTTTTCTGTTTTATTGAAGCCAGAGTGGAATTTTCACAGTATCCATGATGTTTGTGTAAGGGCCAAGGAATAACAGAGCAGTCTAACAAACACATTCCTCACAAAAAGGGTTTCCTCAGATGAGAAATGCTAGTGAGAATGTGAGGTGGGAGTAGATGGGGCTGATGGCTAGATAAATTTATCACTAGCTACACTGCATCACATTCTAAGAGATAATGCATCTGCCACTTCCCTTCTCTCTCCTCTTTCTTGGTTGTTCCTCTAAAAGCTCTCATTTTATTAAATGGTTACTAATAATTTTCTCATCTGTGAAACTATGATCACTGTAATATCTACCTCATACCTATCTTCTAAGAGTTAAATGAGTTAATATTTACAAAGCTCTTACAACAGTGCTTGGCACATTGTGAAAGCTGTATAAGTGGTGTTATCAGTGGCAGACAAAGAATTCAGCATAAGCAAAGATATGGAGCTAGAAAAGGTTGGATTTGTCCAGTATGTTGAACAGTCCCCAGTGCTCACAGTGGCATAGAAAATGTGATTGATGAGTGACCAGATGACTGGCTCACCCTGAGGGAGTGGCCAGTTGGTCCCCACCCTGTTCATTACATGGCCTTTGGAATCCTCCTAAGGGTAGCAATTGCACTCTCCCATGGCATTTCTGCATGACCGTATGAGAGGAGCGAGGCTCTTTCCACTACCAAGCTCAGTTACCGCAGCAACCGCTTCCTTGCCCCCTCTCCCCAAACCCCAGAAATAGCTTTATCTTTGGTCTACTCCTTAGACAATGACTTATCTCAAACACACATGCGACTCCCTGACTCCTCTCCTGAAAATCTTTCAAAGCTCCTTATAACTTTCAGAATGAATTTCAAATATGGTGGAACAATTTTAAAGGCCTTTCATATCTGGCCTCTGCTCTACTCAAAAGCCACTTCATGCCACTCCCCTCCCCTTCAGTCACACTGCATCAGCCTCGGGTCTTAATGCTGCCCATAGTGCTTTATGCCTTCACACATGCAGTCGCAATGTCTGAAATGTGCTCTCCAGAGAGCCCCCATTACACATTCTAATGTGATGAACTTTCTATTACTTCAAAGTTCACCTCCAGCATCACCTATTCTGTGATGCCAATCCAAACAACATCAAGTTTAATTTAGGTGCTATAGATTGATGTTTGTGTCTTCCCAGAATTCATATGTTGAAACTTAACTTCCAGTGTGATGGTATTTGGAGATGGTGCTTTTAGAAGGTGATTAAATCATAAGGGTAGAGCCCTCATGACTGAGATTAGTGCTCTTAAAAAAGAGAGTTTTGTTACCCTTTCTGTTATGTGAGGACACAGCAAGAAGACAGCTACCTGTGAACCAGGAAGTGGCCTCTCACCAAACATCGAATCTGCCAGCACTTTGATCTTGGAATTCCCACCTCCAGAATTATAATAAGTTTATATTGTTTATAAGCCACCCAGGCTATGGTATTTTGCTATAATGACCCAAACAGACTAACATAATAGGCCCATTTTCTATGCATCCAGAGCACTCTTTGTGTAACTCTAACATGGGACTTATTACCTGTAATATTTGTCACACTGTTTGCTTGTTTCACCCCACTTCCATACCTCCCCCACCCCCTGCCAACACACACATCCTAGCAATTTTAGCTAGCAGCAGAGTTAAAGGTCATAACACATGGGTTTGAATTCCAGTTCCAGGAGGAATCACATTTCCACATCTGTGGAATGGAGCTCATAAGAGCAATTATTCCTAGCATCGTTGTGAGGGTTAAGTGCAAAAATCTCTGTAGGTTCTCAGAAACTGCCTGATATCTCATAAGTGCTCAGTGAAGTCGATGATTGTTTTTTCTTGTGATCAACATTGTAGAATCAACACTGAGGGTCAAGAATAGCACAGGACAATGAAGACTGGGGTTAAGATCATGGACTGTGGATTCAGATGGGCTTGGGTTGCAATGCTGAGCTGTGACATCTTTAAAAATTATAAAATAAGAGTTTTTACTTTACATGGTTGCTGTGAATAGCAAATGAAAGAAAGCAATTCGTCTTGCTTATGTAAATACTTAGTAAAGTTTAGGTATCATTTATAAAGCTGGAAATAAATGATGAGCATGCCAAGGTGGGCACACAACTCTCACTGCCACTTGATGCCTGGAACACAGAAGGCTGCTATCCCCTCACCAGGCAGTGACAGGTGGGCTCTACTATGACCACAGGGCTCAGCTGTGTAGATCACACTGGTTTGGCCCCTTTGCCTTCTGAAAGTCTTCAGTGACAAAGATCTGGCTCCTGCTACAGTTGCACCTCAAGCCCCACACTAAATCACAGCAAGTGATAAATTGCTGGGGAGGAAGAGTGATGGAGGGTGTGTGTAGGCTGGCTGAGAGGCTCACCCAAACTTTCAAGTAGCCTCCACAATAAATCCAGGACTGTCGCTTGGTGATTAGTTAGAGGAAACAGAAACTGCAGGGACAAAGCCAGGAAATGACCTTAGAGACTAAACACGGTGTATTTTATTTTAGGGCTTTTTCTCACTTAGAAGTGCTGCCAGGTTGTTTAAAGAGAACTAGTGTTATCAAAGAAGGATTTGGGGATCTGCCAGGCTTTTGACAACATGTGGTAAAAGATTTACAAAGCCCGGAATCAAAGGAGGAGGATGGACAGGAGGATGTGTACTTGAGAGATGCTGCAGGTGGGCCTGAGATTGACATAAACTTTTTATTGCCCTTTGGGGAGCTTTCTAGTAAACCTGATGGACTCTGTGAGACGGAGGCGGAAGCCTGAGCAGGATGGCACGTTTCTGTGAATGACAGCAGAGGAAAGAGTGGGAGTCATTTGGGTCATTTGGAACCCAGAGGAGTTTATCAGGTGAGGGAGTGGAGAAATGAGGAACAAGCAGGACAAATGAGACTTTATGTACTGTCTTGCCCCCATTTTTAGATGGAAATCGAGGAATTGTTTGAGGGAAAAATAAACCTCAACAACTGAAAACCGTTCACAGGAAATGGAGAGGAAGGAAGGTTAAAAGTATTGAGCTCTCCTCTTATGCTGCTTAGGGCTGGCTAGACTATTCACGCTAACCCATTACCATCATTAACATAATGGAAGAGATGCTTGAAATACAGACCAGTTATATTCACCTTGTACGTTGCAAAAGGGAGAAATGAGGCTTGTACCCAGGTCAGCCTGATCCCAAGGCCTTCTAAACTTTGCCTTGGAAGGGACAGGCAAGAATTTAACACCTGCTGGCAGGAATCCATCCTCTCCTCTTCTTTAAGCAACTACCTTTCTGTTCATTGTTGCAACGGTAAAGGGGTACCCAAAGCGTGGGCCCAGGGTTTCTCTGTACCCCAGGGATTGTTCTGGCATAGTAAACGTGAATTCACATTCTCTCATCCGCAGACAATCGACTGCAGGCTCTTCTATACCTCGATTGGCCTAAAGCCCATTTATTTTTAATGATGCCATTAATTAAGGAATGGAGAGGACTAATTCTGAGGCCATTCATTTTCTTTTTAAAGAGAGTCTGCAAATAGTTCTAGGAATTTTTAAAATGTGATTAAATAATAGCTAATAATAGTTCCAATTTATGGAGTGCTTACTGTGTGCTAGGCACTGAGAGAAGTGTTTTATGACCATTGTCTTATTAATTGCAAACTGGTGGCATGCAGGCAAATCTGGCCTGTAGGTTAAAACTGTTTTCTGAGCGTAAATTTGAATGTCTTTAAATGGGATCTGTGTTCTTTAGTTTTCTATTATCCACACCACTCTCTAATTTTTGCTCCCTTAATTCATTTATGTTAACACTAGGCCCCTGTAGGCAGTTATATTTGTGACCTCTGCTTTAAAATAGTCTGATGAACTAGATCATATATGGTCTCCATTTTATTGTGGAGGCAAAGAAATAATATACAACTTAATCAATGCCACACAGTTGGTAAGTGTGTTAGAATTTGAAAATAAATTATTCTTACCAGAGAACAAGCTCTTAACCAATGTATTATATTCCATTGTCATCATGGCAAAGTTTCCACAGGATGGTATAGTGTCTCTCTTTAGGGACAAAAAAGTTGTCCTGAACTATTCTTTCATAGCAGCCATGCGTCTTTTACTTTTTTTCCTAGCTCCCCACTTCTCTGTTCACAACTGTCTGTAGAAACTGTTTGCACACAGATGTGGTCCCTTCTATCTCCGCCTCACTTATAGACATCACTTCCATTTTTCTGTAATAGCCAAAAACTATAATCACCTGTGATTAGAATTCCAAGACATTTGTTCTCTGGATTGGGAGATGCATGAGAAGAGTCATAGAAGAAGCTTTCAAGAACAGAAACTAGTTGCACACATGTTTATAACTCCATCTCCCAGCACACACACCAGTATGTGGTAGCTGATCGATAGGTGTAGGATATTACTATTGTTATGATTAAGTTATTATGATTATGATTATGATTATGATTATGATTACTCTTTCTACCAAGGAGCTGGCTAACAGGTAATAATGTTCACCCAAATATCTAAAACGAACTGAGAGTGACATTTGCCTTTTATGTCATAATTGTATCTTTTCTAATTAATTTATAAATTAAATAATTTCCCAGGTTGACCAGTATTCCTGCCTTATACACAGAACATAGAATTTTAGTTTCAATGTATGCAGTTATTTATTTGCATTTATTTAGTCAGCAAATACTTATCAAAGTAACCAAGTATTAGGAACTTAGATATAGGGAGATTAGAATGTCTGCACTTAAAGTTAATACGTTCTAGTACTATGTTTTCAAACAGCAGGACATGATTCATCAGTGAGGCATAAAATTAATTTAGTGAGTCATGACAAGCATTAAAGAAAATGAAAGCGAATAGAATAAAATAGAAAACACTAAAGTGAAATTTGGGTAAGTATTATTTTATGAACATTTATGTTGACACTATCTGTGAATGTACTGTGAATATCCTGCGTGGCATTATAAAGAGCATTTCCTAAAATAGGCTGAGAGATCGAAAAGCACCAATAGCCACTGGTCTGGTGGTCTAGGGAAGAGGGTATAGGACAGATGCTCAAACAAGATGATGACCAGATGGCTGCATTACGAGGCTTTTCTTTGCCCCTCAGGTGTTTCTCAGTAAGTCAACAGATGTCCACAGATTGAAAAACACTTGAAAACACTAAGTCCAAAATTCTCAGATGCCTCATGCTTTGGGACTATAATTTTTTTTTGGCCTTAAACCCTTCTCCCTCCCCTTTCTGTTGTGACTGAAATTAGCTAGACACACACACACACATACATACACACACACATTTATACTCTTTTTAAATGTATAAGGTCCAAGGCTTTCCTTATATGAGAATTCACTACTTCTAATCACATTATCACATTCTCAATGCTGCAGATAGCTTAAATATTTACAGGGTTGAATGGGAACCAATAAATGTGAAAAAGCTGTCAAGCTTGGCAGCATTGTCAGTAATTCAGTAGTAACCTACTCGCTGAAGACCAAAGCCAGGAAAACCAATTCTTGTGCCAAATGTGGGTTCCAATAAAGTTCATATTTCTATTCCAGTTCTGTTGCTTGTGTGTGTGTGTGTGTGTGTGTGTGTGTGTGTTTGTGGATGGGAGTTCATCAATTGTTTATTTTTTTCTAAGCCCTTTGCAAGGTCTCTTGAAAATCTCTTTCTGGGTCTATGCTTGGAATTTTCTGCCACACATTCTCAAGATTTTCAACCAAATACAGACAGCACAGTCCCGTTTTGTTTAGATTTGTTTTCCTTTAAGTAGTCCTCCAACTAGGCTTTGAAGCAAGCGCCCTAGGATGATAAATGGGAGAAAGTCACACCTCTGGGAAGGGCTGTGATTCCACTCTGTCTGCCCAGAGCCCAAGCAAAGCGGCTCTAAATTGATTTACAGAGACAACTGGGAAAATGGGAAAGCGTTTCTGTGGAGATGCAGCTAATTAAAGGCTAGAGTAACCAGCTCAGTCATTGCCTCTTTCTTATGCCTGAGCACCATATTTCTTTACAGTACAGAAGTTCCTAGCTCTAGGATGTCCAATAGTATTTATCTCACTGGAAAATATCTTCTCAAGTAGAGTGTGGTAGGCATTTGTAAAAGACATCATTTTTTTGAATATATCAGCCAGCCATTTGCCTTCCCCAGTTGAGGGGAGGAGGGGTGACTGTTTTTGCTTCTCAGTTTGTTTTTGAGGAACAGCTGCCTCTCTGGGCATTTGCCTAACTCTTCTCTAATCTGAACAAAATCAACAGAGCCAAGAACTGGGTAAATGAAAAAGTAGATACCTTAAGGCTAAACAGATTGTGCCTTTTTCTCCCACAGAGAAGTGCTCTTTCTAAGCAAGGTCAGAGAAAAGGTACTTTAACATATCTTGGATTGGAGGTGGTAGGTGGAGGACTTTCTGAATGCAAATGAAATGAACCAAACTCACTGGTTTCCAGTCCAAATGAAATCTGAGGTCACACATGAGTGACAATTACAAAGACTGAACAGTTTCCAAAAGCAATCATTGCTACCTAGGTAATTATTAACAGTAACCAAGGCTGCTAATTTTGTCCCTTTTCTCTATTACTTCCTACTCACCTCACTATGGAGTTCCCTTTGTGTTTCCATGGAAATACAGAGTGGTTTACATGAAATATTTTTTTTAAAGCAAGCATAGGAAATCCATCCTTTGTGTATTGATCTTATTAACCGTATTCTGTTGCACCAGCTTGATATCAGGTCAAATAGATCATTTCAAACCATTGAACCATGCATTTTATTTCTATGTTCTCACTTAAATCTATAGTGAAAATACACATCGGGTGTGATTTAAGAATCGGTCTGTTGTAGCTTTTATAACTGAATGGACTGATTTTTTAAACTGCTCAGCACCTAAAAGCAATAGATCCACTGTGTCATTTCATTTTCTCTTATGTTAGTAAGTAAGCATTTATCTCTATTTAAATTTTATTTAATATTCTTCTGTATTGTTCCTGCTGCTAACTCCAGATGTCTGCTCTCTCCATGGTCATACCTGTCCCTGATTCTTTTTGAATCAAACAAGTTAATTCAGATGAACATGCCTAGAATAATTCCTGGTACACAGTAGGTATTTCAGTACATGTTTTTATCTCTTTCAGATTTGTAATGTGATCATTCTTACTAACAAATTGGTGGCCATTCAAGGGAATAGTCAAGGCTGGATAATACCAATTGACTAGAATGGTTGGTTGGTCGGATGGCTGTTTGGTTGGTTGGTTTGACTGACTTTTTGTTTTTAGTATTGGTCTACTCATATTCCTTTCTAAAATTCTTGGACTAATGTCCCAGGAAGAAATTGGTAAGAGAGAAGCAGCAGAAACCTCTTCTTGAAGAATATAACTAAGCCATCATAATTCCTTTGTGTGTGAGTGAGCATGTGAATTACCAACCACGCTTCCATGGACTTCAAATATAGGAATTGTGAGAGGGAGGGATATGCAGTCATTAAGCACCTGGCTTTGGACATTGAACTGACTTGACTTGAATCTTGCCTCTGCCACATATAAGCTGTGAAACCTTGGCCAAGTTGTCAAAGTTGTGCCTCAGTTCGTTGTCTATAAACTGTGACTAATAATGTGTGTGTGTGTGTGTGTGTGTAGCTTTAAAAATAGCTGTTGTATGGTAAGGATTGTGGACATTTTTGATATTATTATTATTCAAAATTGCCCTCATCTTTGTGGTAAATAGTGGATGAAGATTTCATAGGTGATACTGAGAAGAAACGAGTGTGATATGCTTCCTTTTAAAGGCAGAGAGGAAAGACAATTTAGAAAGACATAAACAATAGTTGGAGAGAGGGTTAGGTAGTATTGACCAGAAAAGATACCTTAAATGTAGTAACACTGAAAAGGGGGAACATGTATCAGATTTGGGTGGTAGATAAAGAATAAATTAAATCAGATATTTTAGGGGAGACACTGAAAGGAACAGGCAGGACACAAATGTAGACTGTTTTCATTCTGGGGATCACTAGAGCAAGATGAGTTTGGATAATGGTTGTTCATCCTGCTGAGACTGGGGAGCTGGGCACAGACTTCTGTTCCAGCTCCTGCCAAACATGGCGGGAGATGACAATGGTGCTATGGGGACCAGTGGCTTCTCGGGTTAATAATAATATAATGAAAAATACCAGATATAAAATAAATGCATGCTGTTAGGAGTAGCCCAGCACATGGGAGGACAGTCAGCTGTCAGCTGGAGTTTGGAAGATGAATGGAAAATAGACAGAAGAAGATAGCACAAGGAGAATGGACAGAGTTGTCTATACAGGAGATTGTACCGAACTCACCCATGTGCTGGAAACTTCTTTGATGAAAATTAATCAATTATTTGTATAATAATGGTTAATTATTTTAATGTAAAGATGTTCATTTTTTGTCTAAATACTCCTGTATTTAGATATGTGTATAAATATATAACATATGAATATATATATTTCTATATTATGTCAATGCATACAGTATGCACTCTCAAAGGTACATGCATGTACATAATGGATGAATTTTTTATCTCTAAGGGGACACATTAAAAATAAATACTAGGGAGAAAGAGCCACAAGGGAAATACTCTTTCCATATTGTCTTATTTAATGATGTTGAATTTAATGGAATCTTTAATTCTAGTGTTTATGTTTGAACATCCTAAATTTTAAAAGTAAAGGCAAAAGCAGCATAAGAGAAAATCACCTGCAATCTCCATCTAGAGATGATTACTTTCATGTGTACAGATTACCCCTGTGACAGTTCCTCTACACGCACATGCAAGTATACACACATATTTTAGACAGAGAGATGATAGAGAATAGATAGACAATAGATATATAAAATTGCAATCACCCAGAGCATGCTTTTCAAAATTTTCACCTAATAATATAAAGATCTTTTTATGCCAAAAATAAAAAAGTTCATTATAATTATTAATACAGAGTATTATTAACATCTAGATTAATTTTATTGTTATACAGAGCTATGCCTTTTAAAATTGAAATCTAGGTCACCTTTTAATTAAAATAGTGTTTGTTTTCTTAAATTCTAAAAGCATATTTACACATTTATTATAAAAATTGCAAGTAAAAGCCCTCTTTTGTCTCCCCTAATATCAAATTATCCCCCTTTATCCTCTTTCTGTAGTCTCACTTTCCACAGAGAGAATGCTGCTCACCTTTGGGAGTATATCCTCCCATACATTTTTCTAAACCTGTATGTGTATGCATGCATACATGCATACGTGCATATATAATTGGAAGGTTTTTATTACATTTACTTTCAGCAAATCCATCACTGAATTTAAATATATCCTCTATTATTTAAAAATATTGAGTAGTTAGAGAAAATATTTATACAGCTTTAAAAGTTAAAAAGTAAAATAAATAATACATAGTTCATAGTTTATCTTGAATTATGCATGGGATTAGGTTAAATCTAGAAAATCAGTCACCTTGGATCCTTTTGGTAGCAGATAGATATGACTGAATGTAGCATAAATTATAAGCAAAATACATTCAGGAAATCACTTTTTAGTCAATGTAGAATATAGTTCCTTTAACCTCATAAACTAGTTCAGAAGTTTCTCTATTATACTTCTACTTTTATGTCCTGATTAGACATCCTTCTAGTCCAAGCCCTAGAATTACATATTGTATGTATCAATCAATAGTGTATCTATTACAGTTTAATGTTTTTTCTAATAACAATATTCTAGTGAAAGGATGCTGAATTCTTTAATAATATAATAAAATCAAGCTAAGAATAAATAACATTTTGATGCCATAGAAATATGATATTTCTAAGAAAAGGGACATATTATATAGTAAAGATAAACACAGATCTACTTGATATCATTTTGTACACTGCTCTCATAGTTGAGAAAGCATTTGCTTAGATTTTCCAGTCTGTAGTACAGATCTGAATTAGTAAAGTTGTCATGTACACTTCAAAATTTGCTTAATACTCTTGTGAACTTTTCTTGGTGATGATAGAAATGTCTAAACAGCTAAAACTACACTAGCATGGTCCAGTGCTAATCTCTTCCCTTTCAGAAGATTCATTTAAAATATAATCTCATGTAATGGTATTATAAAAGAGAATCTTATATAATGTAATAAAATACAGTCTTATGAAAATACAATTTTATATAGTGGGACTTTTTCTCCTGCCTTAAAAATGGTAACTAGGGCCCGAAGCTAAGAACAAGAGGAATTGGGGACCCCACATTCAAACAACTGGGGTGAGGTCTCCAACTATGACTACTAAGAGATTAGCTCTGCTGTCACTATCGACCACCAAATTTTGATCGCTATCTGAGTCTATATGAGAAGCCTAGAAGGAGCATAAAAGAATCACTGGAGTTAGATGTCTTAGGCCTTGGGATATCTTATACTGTGTCAACCAAGCTATGCTGGAACTATGTTTCCCAGAATTTTCTTCTCCATATCTGCTGGGTTAGGGTGCTAGGGTTGCCTGTGAGAAATTCTCATGGAAGGCATGGAACTGGAAGGTAAAAGTGAAGCAGTAACCATCTTTACTCTTGGAAAGTCAGATGCTGTTGCAGCTCAAGGCTATTGTTGGCAACCTGCTAGCTGATTTTACAGGCACAAGTGTTGGGAGCCATTCTTGATGAATGCCCTGCAGACAGGGTTGGAGTTGCCTGCAAGCTAGAAGTTTGCAGAGCAGGTGGGCTAATTTGCTGAAGGAGGAAGTTTGGCTTAATGGATAGCTCGTTAGTGAAGGAGGAAGTTTGGCTTAATGTTGAATGTTTCTTGCCCCAGGGAATAAGAGACAAAAACAGCAACAAGGATTTTTTGCAAGAACTTAGGTAAAGGTCAGCGATCATTTGCACATGTGTGGGTGTTGCTTCTTCAAGGGTATATATATGCTGTGCTAAATAAACTCGGGGCTCAGTATTCACTGTTCGCCCTCCTGACTCTATCTCTCTGTCTGTCTCTCTTTTTTCTCAATCCTCACTCCCCATCTCGGGAACTGTTCGATCTTAGCCGGCTGGCTCCGGCACCCAAGGCAGCAGCCCAGCCCAGACTCTTCTAGTTCTCATCAGATTTTCTCCTTCAGCTCAGCTCCTGGGTCGCCATGTGTGTTTAGCTCCCAGACAAAGAGAGCCAGCTCCTACATGACTCCCTAATTTTGAAGTTAGAGATTCAAAGACAGTGAGAGACTGTCATAGGTTCCAGTCCATCCTTGCGGGTTATAGCTCATCCTTGTTCTCTCTCATTTTATGTCCATCTTTCCTTTCTGACTGCCTGACCTGATGATGTTAGGCCTAGCACCACATGCAGAAAGTACAGCTGTATATAAACCATATAAATATAAGGAAGAGGCCCTCAAGAGACTTCGAGATTAAGGGTTCCCTAATAAAGGGAAAACTGGCATCTCCCCATCTGAATTGCATGCTCTTCGGAACTGGGAATCTGAAGACCCTCCTTGGGGAGGAGCAGAGGGTAAAGAGGCAGTAAGTGGGAGAACTCATATCTTCTTGAGTTTGGGGCATAAGTTAACATGGAGCCTGGAGTCTACCTTTTTCCTAGAGATTTTTGATGATAGTAGGCTGGCCCACAACACTTTTGTGTGCTTGAGAAGAAGATAGAAGCAAACTCCCACCCATCTTAGCTTTGAGAGTGTAGAAGAGGACTTCCTCAGAGCTCCGTTCAAGGAGGCAAAAGCCATGAGCTTACCCAGGTGGCTACCAAGTGAAGGTTGCCCAGCTAGAGAGAGGGTTGGAGATATGGAACTGTGTCTACAAAGGTAGACACAACTATCCTTCAGCAATGGAGAGGTGGAGTGAAGGCAAACATCACCTTCTAAACCAGCATGGAGACTATTTATGTGCACAGGCCACCAGTGGCAGACAGAACCAGGCCAAGAAAGAGTGAGACCAAAGAGGCCTCCTACTACAGGTAGGCAGCCAGGGGCCCCTGCCTTCCCCGCTGATCTTTTTTCCAGAAGATTTAGAGACCAAGAAATGGGTGGTGCTGGGGAAGAGAAAAGATCCCAAAGTCTGATCTAGGAGCAAAGGGTGGTGGAGGAGTTAAAGGAGAAGCTCACTTGCACTCGCTTCTGCAAATCTCTTGAAATATGGATCAAGCCTGTGCTACAGAGAAAAGGAGAGATTTTAATTGGGGATTACACTTTCAAACTGGGCAGAGCTAATTTTTTTTAAGTAACTAAGTTTTAACAAAAAGTAATGGAATATGCCTGAAGAGACCTCTGATATAACAGTTAAGAACAGTGATTAGTGAAAAATAAAACCATTTCATGTTAAAATCCCCATTTGGTTTAGACTTTTTGATGAGTGGGTTCTTTATAGACACATATGTATATCGATTATATACACATATATTCACACATGTATAGACCCCTCATTTAAATGAAGATAACTGAATTGGAAAACTTGTGGCACGTGTGCGCCACCCACCCCACCCCACCTCCATCCCTTGCCCAAGACAGACATTACTCATTGATCACTTCCCTCTTCAGAGCCCTTTTCAATGCAACATTCCAGGTAGCCACTTCCAAGAGATCAGAGTTGGCATAAAAGAGGAAACCTGTTTATCATCCGTGTTCAGGATCCTAGAACACAGATCAGAAGCTGGTAGTCTGGTTTTAAGCAGTCATAAAAACTGCCTTTTATTTGCTCAGACCCTATTTATTCTTACTGTGTGCTTAATTCTAGTAAGCTTTATCAGCTGTTATCTGATTTATCAGTCCACAGTATGAAAGAGTAAGCTAATTAAGAGTTGGGATTTTACCAGAGTAAACAGCAGCACTAACAGTAGGAAGCCAGGATACTGACAAAAAACAAGGTGACATAATAAAAATAATTTTCATTTACTAAGCATTTTTAACTTTGTTCTAGGCCCTTTGTCTATATTCTCTTTTGTCCTCACAACAGTACTCTAAGGAAAGTATTACAGTTTATTCCCATTTCATAGATGCGAAAACCTTAGGCTCACATAACTTAAGTGACACATACAAACACACAGTTGGGAGTCAATCTCAGGTCTTTAAAGTTCCAAAACATATACTATTTTTTTGACACCACATAGAAACCCTCTCCCTCACCCCTCTGCCACCAAATTAGTAGGCTGATGTCATGTAATATAGGGGCAGAGATACCCCTAGATCTCAATGATACCTGAAGAATAAATTTTAGAATAAAATAATACAAAATGTTTCTGATGATTAGCCTTAGTCATTAAAAATATTAAATTAATATGTTCTGTAAACAAAAAGGGTAGATAAATGGAGAATTTATTTTTAATTTTTAATTAAAATGCTTTAAAATATATTATACTATATATAATATATCTGGAGTTCATTTTCAAATGAAAAATAACCTTAAATTTTGTTTGTTTGTTTGTTTGTTTAGAATTAAGGAATGAGATCTTGGAGTTCCTGCTTTTTGATCATTCATGTTTTTCTCATCTCTATTCCATTTTTAGGACCTGATTAAATCACCAATCTCTGGTTTCACATAATAATTTTACATTCTGAAAACAGTGTAAAATTATTTTCTCCACCTCTACCCAATAAAACTTTTTTCTTGGAATATCCTCCTTTGATATTCTAAAGAAATGCTTCCCTTCCTGATAATTTAGGACAGACGTCCCCAACTCCTGGCTGCGGACCAGTACCAGTCTGTGACCTATTAGAAACCAGGCCTCACAGCAGAAGGTGAGCAGCAGGCAAGCCAGAGAAGCTTCATCTGTATTTGCAGCTGCTCTCCAGTACTAGCATCACCACCTCAGCTCCACCTCAGATCATCAGGCATTAGATTCTCATAAGAGCACCAGTCCCTATTGCCAAAAAGGTTGGGGACCTCTGATTTAGGACAGTTTCCTGCAGCTAGGCAACATACTGAACTAGTTAATAAAAGGCTTTAGAATCTTAGAGACCTGATTTCAAGTCTTTGCTCAACAACTTAGTGACTTTATGACTTTAAGCAAGATACTTAACTTATTGTTTATTTCTTCATCTGTAAAGTGAGTACAATATTAGTGTCTACTCCTTGGATCAAATGAGCTATATATGCAAAACTCTTAACACACTATTAGACACAAAGCAAGCCCTCAAAACGTGTTCCTTAAATTATTATTATAATTTCCTAAATAATACTTTTCTACTTACAGGGTTGTCAGGTGATTGAACATCTTTGTCCCAGTGCTTGCCACAGGATAATTTCCTGGGCCCAACAATTTATAGAAAAGAGGAGAGGGCCTTCTGATTTATCCAACTTTATGAACGATTATGAATGAAGAGAAAGATAATCATTTACTTTTGAGGAGACCATCAAATGCATACAGATTAAAATTAAAAAGACTTCTTCAGGCATTCTTCGTCCTATGAATTTTATTGTGAAGTTTTAACACTCAATTTGGGATATAGCACAACTATTTCCATGACAACTAGTAGCAAGAAGTGTAGTTTGAGACATTATTTCATTGTGATAACTAACAGACTCGAGCACTAGGAATAAAATATCTTATTTAATATCAGAACCTTTAAGGAAAGAGAGAATAATTTTTTTTTCCAAGAAAAAAGGATATTGTTTTCAAGTTTGCCTCATTTGGGAATCTTCTCTTTACATCCACTCAGGTTCAATGATGTAATCCTCAAGAAAGAAAAGAAAGCCATCGCCTTCACAGCACATTGTTGGGCCTGCTTAATAAAAGCGGTGCCTGCTTTGTTTTGTTATAATCCCTCATTCTTTGGGATTTAGGGAGACAAGATACTGTATTTTGAAATGAACACATATGCAAAGCCAAGTCTATTTCCCTTTGGGAATAAATCCCTTATAAAACTCCAGCTCGACAAATTTAAATATAATAATGGCTTTGACTAAATCTGTAGACAGTGAAATCCATTAATGGAGACCACCCCATAGTTCAATAAAACAAAACAAGAGAGTCTCTAAGGCAGGTGGCCTCGTAACGCAAATTCATGATAGCTTACATTTGGTTATTAACTGGAAGGATTCATGGCAAGATAAAGTCAGCACTGTTCTTTTTACTTCTTAAAGAATACCACTATCTTCCTCTGCTCCCCGTGAGGATTCATGGGTGCTCAGTAGTGTGTCTAGCTTCTCTGGAAATGCCAACCACCATAGTGGCCACAGGCCCAGCTGGGCATAGGTCAGCAAAAATGTCCTCCTCTCTAATTTTAGGCTAATTGGAGGGAAACCTCCAAAAGTAAAAGACTACACATTTAGGGAACAAAGGCTGTATGCAAATGGAGATTGCATGAACATCTTTCTCATGATCCTTTGACATTTTGGTAGAGAGACCTAGTTATAAGGGACCTGGATCTAATTCTATTTTATACAAGTTCAGCATTAGATATATGAAAGAATATCAAGAAAATCTCAGAGCAAAGAAAATAAAATCATCCCAAAATTCTAACTCTTCTGCCCAACAACTATTTGCATATATGTATGTTTTCTTTCTAATATATATAGACATACAAAGTCGGAATCACTAAAGACAAAGTTTTTATTCTGCTCTTTTTCATTAAACTATCCCTGTTAGTACAGTCTTTATAATCATCATTTAAATAATGGTGCTTTGAGTTGGCAAAATACTTCTCATGAGCCAAATCTGGTCCAATGCTTATTTTTGTAAATAAAGTTTTATTGGAAACAACCATGTTTACTTATTTTTATATTGCCTATGGCATAATTGAGTAGTTGTGACAGAAATCCCATAGCCTACAAATCCTAAAATATTTACTCTTTGGACCCCTATATAAAACGTTTACCAACCTCTGGCATAATTTCAAACAAGCTGAGCTCCATAATTTATTTATTCATTATCCTGTTTCTGAACATTAAGGTTGCCTTCTCTTTTCTTCTTGCTACCACCTCACTGAATACCAGGAACAACACTTTTTTCTTTTTTAAAAAAGGATTTCCTTAGCCTAAATTCACTAATGTAGAATTACTCTATCAAAAGTTATGAATATTTTGATAGCTCATAATTTGTGGTTAAAATTTCTTGAAACAAAGCAGTTTGTCTTCTAGTGGTACATTTCTCTGACAATAGAGTGCTCACCGTATGGACACAGAGAAGAGGTGTGGATTTTGGCAGGCCTGTGGATATATGGCTAATTGCTAAAGTAGAGTCTTAGAAGCATCATCCTGCCTGTTGTTAGGGGCATAGTTTTCTAACATGAGTATATGTTATGTGTTCATTTGTTTGGTTAATTGCCATGTCATCTGCAGTGACCATTCTCCATACATTATGAGGAGGAGCCTCTTACAGAGGGTGTGTGTGGAAACCATAACTATTAAGAACCATGCTAAGTAGAAGACAGTTGTCCCCAGATGGTGAGCCCTCCTGGAGTTATCAGACATGGACAGTGGGCAGAGATGGCATAAAAATCTGGAAGAATTTGCTACTCTGCATTTAGAAGAGAAAGTACCAAGCATTTCTGTAGGCACCTTGATAGCAGTCATTCTGAGTGTACTAACCTGAAGTTCCCACCACCTGCAAACCTATTCTGTAGTTAAGAGCACGGGCTCTTACATATGACTGCCTGAGTTCAAGTCCTAACTGTGACTTCCCATGAGATCCTAGAAAAAGTGCCTTCAGTTTCCTCATCTGTAAAATGAGTTTAATAAGAGTGCCTGCCTTATGGGGTTTATTTTAATGCTAAGTGCAGTGAAGATCCTTCTGCTTTTATGGCTGATAATGCTTTTGGGTCCTTTATAGAGTTTCCTAGTGTTATACTACTATATTTTCAAAGAGATACCAAACTGATTGTTTTTACTGGCAAAAAAAGTTCAAAGACTGCAGTGAGCCTTTTTGCAGAAGAAAATGCTAATTGTTTTTCTAACATAGCAGCAATATGTGTTGCTCAGATACACCTTCCAAATGTTCGTGAGGCAGTGCTGGCTTGTCAGCCCATGTAGACACAGTATTGATGTGAGGCATAAATTGACAATGTTATTGATATTGCTATTACTCTTCGGGTGTGGAAGTCTTGCAGTGGGAAATGGAATGCCTGCCTCTGTACTAGAGACCATGGTACAGAAACAAGCCTTCCAGATTGTGTCATCATTTACGAAGGTATGGTCCACCAAACCAGAGCTGATGGCTGCCTCTAACTGTTGAAAAGCAAACGAATTCAATTAACAAATAGATTTTGGAAATAATGGGTTAAACTCATATAAAATATTCCCACTTTTGATATGCCTATATGTAAAGAGGCTGTATTATATGCTTTCCATAAAGTACATTTTTCAGGGAATATATCATGGAGCAAATGTTTCCAGAAACACATTTTGGCACATACTGCTCTGCTAAATATTTTAGTGCTGAATCAAAGTAGGTGATGCTTTGTGAAACCTCATTTCTTTGGAAGAAGTGACTCTTAGCTGGATACCTCATAAACAGGAGACATAACTATATAATGGCCAAATCCATGTGACAATAGTCTTAAAGACTCTGTAGAAAAGACTTAGCAATGCCTTTTTGTGGTGAGGCCAGCCGATCTCAAAGTTGGCAGGTGACATGGAGGGGAGGTGACTCTCCACCAAACCCAGCCATTCCCATTCTAGAGTAGACTAAAATGCCTTTCGTTAGAGTTGCACAGTAGTCTATTTCTGATTCCCATGTGATTTACTAAGAAGGCAAGGCCTTGACATCCTGGAGACTGTTATGCTTATTCTCAGCAGAGCAGGTTAGGGGACAATGATTTAAGCAGCACAGAAGAAATAAATGGCTGCATTGTCTCCTTCTCCTTCCTATCCAACCCCCATCCAAGGATCCTTCTGGAGGATGGTTTCTCTCTCCTCACATAGGGCTAAGCTCAGGTTGCAGCTCCATGTGGCTGAGGGACAAAATCCATGTAATGTGCTTAGCACAGCTCTTGGCACAGGGCCACCAAGCACACCTTCTTACACATAACTTTTCTGTCAACAATGGTTCTTGTTTTCCCATGAAACATTTCTCTGTATGTGGAGGAAAATGTCCCACATTTTACTATTAACTCCGTTTCTCTGGCATACATATTTTCGTTCTTTTTGCTTAAACCAAAGTCAGGTTTCATCCTTTGGTTCAAAATTGGAACCTTACAAGGACAGCATATACAAAAAAGAAAATTACAGGCCAATATCTCTAATAACTATAGACACAAAAATCCTAAACAAAATACTAGCAAATCAAATACAATGATACTTTAAAAGGATAATATATATCACAATCAAGTGGGGTTTATTCCAGGGGAATGAGGAAGGTTCAACATATGCAAATAAACAGAAAGCAAGAAATAAACAAACAAAACAACTCATAGGCATAACCAACATTATAGTAGTTATCAGAGGCGAAGAGGGGTGAGGGGAGGCTATAGAGTATAAAGCGGTCAGATATATGGTGATGGCAGAAGACTAGAATTTGGGTGGTGAGCACACAATGCAATATATAGATGATATATTATAGAATTGTATACTTGAAACTTATATAATCTTATTAATCAATGTCATCTCAATAAATTTAATTTTAAAAAAAGATTAGAGCCTTACCTTGTAAAACACTGACATTTAAGAAATTCAAAAGCAAAAAGGTGGCAGAGCTGGAAGCCAAGGAGAAGAGATCTGTGTTTTCTGAGCAAGTTCACATTCTTACTGAGCTCCTGTGGCAGTAATTGTGGGTTTCTATATGTGTACTGTTTTACTTCTGATGCTTCCATTTTGCTCTCTGGTAAGACTGGGTAAACTCTGAGGATGGAGAACCTGCATGCTGTATACTGAGGCCCAGCACAGAAAGCGTTCTCTAAGCTCTGGTCCAGGATGTATTTTCTCCCTATTACAACTATCAGATGGTCTAGATCCAACCTGCCTGGGCCAAAACCTATCTCTGCCATTTACTCTCTGCATCCTAGCTATATACGGGCAAGTCAACCAAGCTCTGTTTCTCAATTTCCTAATCTATAAAATGGGAAGTTGTTGTGAACAAAAGCCATGTAATGTGCTTACTACAGCTCTTGGCATGTAGTTACCCTTCGTAAATATTAGGTATCATTTTTTAAAGTGGAATAACATTCACTAAGTGCCAGTCACTTGTATGCACACGAGTTCACAAAAATATTTTAAAGTAGAAGTTACCACTCTCATTTTGTAGCTAGTAAAATAATAAATGAGAGAAATATAGGTTTTTTTTTTTTTTTTTTTTTTTTTGTCTCAGTCAGTGATTAGCAAAGCTAGGATACCAGTCCCCAAGACTGCAGTCTCTGCACCTCTCCACAGTGTCTCTGGCACTCAGGCCATGAGGATCATGTACTAGGGGAGACTTAGTCTGACTCTTCCTCCACCTGCCCAAATTGCCACCAGTGACCAGAAAAAGGAGGGAGAAAACAGGCCCCTTCAGCATGTCATATTTCCAGCTGGGGTTGCTGACCGTTCTTTGTGCCTCTTGGGTGTCATGATGTACATCCTCTGCGACTCTGGCTTTGGGGTGGAGGACAGGAGGTCAGCTCTATAATTCCATAACTACTCACTCACTGACTGCTTAGGGGGAAGCCATGATGACAGCTGGGATCCTTTCTGTGAAGAGTAATTGCCCCGTCATACAAATCTATTTAGACCACATCCTTCTGGTGCACAACCACCAGTTGATTTAAGATGCAAACCTTTTGTAGCTCATTGTCAGAAGGATGAAATATAGAGTTTACCCAGACTTTTCTTTGCTGAAGTATTTATTGTAAATCATTAGTTACTGTGGGTTGGTATCCATATATCAAGCAATTCCTATCTAGCTCCGGGTGCTGAAAGAATTCTCTGTGCTTTGCTAGAAAATGTATTATTTGTCCAAGAATAAAATTACCATATACTTTAAAAAATCCCAAGCTCATATATTTGTATGGAGAAACTCAGGCCCAAGGACACCCAATTAGCCTGGAACAGTTAATGTGGTTTTTAAAACAGAAACCACAAGTCTTTGGGAATATTTAGGAACATAGATGATAAACACCTCACCTACTATTCAGGCTTGTGGCCAGAGACAGGATGGGAAGGCACTAACATTCAGAGAGTGCCTCCCTGCTCCAAGACTTGCGTTAAACACTTGATACAATGCCTTTAATTCTCCCAACAGCTCCAATGTGTGGGTAAATCATCTTCATTTTACAGACAGTAAACTAGGGATCAGTATCTCATGGCAAAGAGTTGTGGAACCACAATCCACAGCTAAAATAATTAACTTTCCCAAGTTTCTCTTTTGGATCACCACAGAAAGACTTTCAGCTGATTCTTGGCTTCTGCTGGTCTGAGTCTTCTGTGGGTGGCTCTGCAACAAACAGGATGGCTGAAGTTCCCCATTAGCAGGGCTGCCATTGAACATGAAGGAGGAAAGCTGCTATGTATAGTAAGCATTTTCATCTCGCCACCAACAAAGATCAAGCACATAAATTTTGAATTCCCCCAGGGGTGGGAGAAGAAGTGAGATTCTATTTCCCCCTGACCATTCTATCCAGAGCACACAGCAATATGGACAGACAATTATTATGAAGAGATTTGTGAAAAACACCAAATCTGATTGATGCCGAAAGCACATCCATGCGGGAACACACAAAGGGATGGCAAAAAAAGAGGGGTGGTCATATATAGCAGGGCCTGCTTAAAAATTCTAATCCTCATAAGCTTCTGAGGAAACTATTCTTTTCACTGGGTAGGTTTTTGATATTTATTGCTGAGGGCCATTTTAATCCTAATGAAAATAGTATGTCCCAGGAAAAGAAGTGCTATAGCTAAAAAGAACAAATGTGGCCCTAGCATTTAAATGTCTCACAGGGCTCACAGAGGTTAGAGGTGACCCGGAAGTGAATCACTGAAAGGCTTCAGAAAGTACTACTGACAGGAGGGAATGAAACTCAAAAAGGGATCTGTGTGGGCTAATTCTGGCTGAATGCCCAAATGGAAGATCCAACTTCTTGGGAGAAGAGCTCACAGGTGAAGAGAGACCGACTCAAAATACATCTGTCAGGGTTTGAATCTCAGCTCTGCCATCTCTAAGCCTCAATCTCCTCATCCATAAAATGGTGATAATAATGATTATATATCTTGTTGATTTGTTGTGAAGATCAGTTGAGACAATTAATGTAAATCAATTAACAGACTCTGGCACAGAATAAATGCTAAATAAATGAGATGCATTATTATTACTGTAATTTTTATTATTATTATGGCTTATCCCCAATGTTATTGGCTTTAAAAAAAAAAAGGAGCCAGATATGAATTAAGAGGTAGCAACTAGGAGTGCCTGTTGGAAAAAGCCAGAGAAAATTAACGATGCATTTTCTATTAATAAAATTAGATTTAATCTGGCTTAACTTGGGAAGAAAAATAAGAGCTTCTTCCTTACAGAGAAAGACAGTGGCAAATTAACCATTTATTCAAATAGTGTTTCCATCGGCAAATAAAACATGTTACTTGAATCCAACCATGTCATCATGTGGGATCGAAACAGAGCTGAACATGTGAGGAACTGTGAAGCCTGAAAGTTCATCTGCCAGGCTCTCAGCTGCTGTTGTCTGCCAGTTCTTTCATCAACAGAACCATTTCTAATCATTCAGCAAATTCTCTCCCTGTGTCTTTCCCCATCAGTAACAGTGCATTGGTAATTGGGGAAACCCTTCTGTCTTAGGGTGAGTCCTAGCCTTAGAGCGAGTGTGCACAATGACCTTGATCCCCTCTTCTGGTTTGCTCAGGCTCACAAATGGGACAACTCAACTACCTCCCCTACGGATTAGACTAAGGTTCAGGGGCATCATGCCCTGAACAATTATAGTGCCCTCCACTCCCACATAAGAATTAAAATGAAAATAGTAATAAATTGTTAAACACATCTTTCAAAGAAACATTCAGCTAAAACGTATGATGGTATTATAGTATTTTCTTTCTAATTTCTTTCTTTCCCCTCTCTGTGCCCCTGCTTTGCTGGTACCCTAAACTCATGCCTAGTTTTACTATTGAGAATCCAGCACCAAGATTAGATTGCAAAAATGTTTAAGAAAAAATAGTAAAGATCTCTTTTGGAATAAATTCTAGACATTTCTTCCAGCTGTAAGGAAAATGCCTCTCTCTGGTTCTCATTCTCAGGAATTACATCCAGATAAAGGGCTCTGAATAGTCTTTGCTTTCTAGCTTTTATACCATCTTTTACCTGTAGTATTGGCAGAATCTCTTAACTAGTTGTTTTCCTCTTCCTTGCCTTGTTCCCCTCCACTCTACACCCCATGCTGTTACCACAGAGTACTTCCTAAAATTTACATCCAATGAAGTTCCTGCCTAGTTTAATACCTTTCAATGGCTCTTTGTCTCTAGGGCTATGATTCTCAAATCAAGAAATAAGTACTTCTTGGGGTAAAGCACATCATGAAGTATGCAGAGGCATAGGCTAAACATGACATCTTCTGCAAAGCCACTGGTGATAAATGTAAAACATTATTTTTATATTAATCAATATGAATATATCATGGAGTAGAACACATAATTTTCCTGGGTGTTAAAGATAAAACATGGAATTCTAGCAGAATTTCTCACTTGGAGTTTCTGGCTTCTGACCCAGGAATTGTGGAGAAATGACCTCTCCTAAGACTTTAGAGTCAAAAAAATTGGTGAAGCACTGACCTGAAGGATAAAATCAAACATCTGGGTGCAAAGCTCTCTGAGATGTGGAGGCTGCCTTTTCTTTCCAGCCTCATATTTATTCTCCATCCTCACTCTTTCCAACACCCCTTGCTTCTTGCAATTCATGCACATCAGTTATAAGTGTCTTTACTAATTCTACTCTTTCAGCTGCATGCCTCTGAAATACCTGTCATTAGGCACACATTTTATTAAAAAGTTGAAGGGTGGTGTTGGCTCCCAAATTTTACTTCTCCTCACCCAAGGAATCCAGTCCAACTGTCTCCTAACAGTGAGATCTTAGAAGTTAGCAATGAGCATGTGTCTATTGATCTCTAAAGAGGGGAGAGGCATAGCCAGGCTGCCTTGACTAAGAATATAGTACCCCATATTAGGAAACAGTGAGTGAGGGCTGAATGCTGAGGCTGCTGTGCCTAGGTTTTCACATGGGCTCCCTCACTTATTGACTAGAGAATCTTAGACTACTTACTTTAATAAATTCCTCATCTGTGAAATGGAGATTATAGCAGGATAATACTTTGGTAAAGAAGGACAAAGGATTCAAATGTGTTAAATGTTTCAAAGACTGTCTGGACCTAACCAAACATTAGCTATTATCACCACTAATCACTCCTACAGGGAAAGAGTTTGCACAAAATACCTAATATCCCAAAGGAAGAGATCCTGGTCCTCTGGCATTCTCACATGACCTCCTCACAGCCTGGGTCCTGTGATTCATAGGACAAGCATATTCTGAGGAATAAATTAAGCTCTTTTCATATTTTTTCTTTCCAGAGGACCAGGGCATTCTGATATCACACACAACCTCCATCCTCCCTTTTCCTCTGAGGCATGTGTAGGAGAGAGAGACAGAGACAGAGACAGAGAGGGACAGAGAGAGACAGAGAGATGAGAGAGAGAGAGAGAGAGAGAGAGAGAGAGAGAGACTGAAGAAGCATATTTCTAAGAGAAAGGTCATAAGAGAAAGGTTTTAAGCCTAAAAGATATTCATGAAAGAATAAAAAGAAGAGAGCTGATATTCATTGCAAGTTCCTGTGCCAGTCTTCAATTCTTCCTCCATAATAATCCTGTAGGAAGGAAACAGTTACTATGTAGAGAGGGAAAAAAAACAAAAACCTTGAGATGTTACGTTATGCAGAGGTTAAATCCCCTCACTACCCCTCAAATTAAAAAGTAATGGCATTTCTGCCTACTGAAATTCAATATCCTAAACTTTTTAAGGCAAAGGGTGTTATTTTATTTATGTTTAATTAATGAAATAAATCTGCATTCTCTGAGAAACAGACCCCTCAAGTCCCATTGCTCCCTTTGCATATTTGAACTTTATAGAAAAAGTGTTTCTAACTGCAGAGCAAACCAGCATAGGCTGGCTCCAGGGATGACTAAAGGAAGGAGCTCTGGATACATGGACACACACTGTCTAGAAGTCAGCAAGTGGCAGCCAGAGCCCTGTCTTCACACATGCTGAGGTCCTCAGAGTCCCTGAGAAATGGCTTTGCTCCTCGCTTGCCAACTCCTGCCTGGCTTTCAATCTGAGAGTGTTAAGTGAGGCTTTTAACAGAGTCAAGGGCCTGGTCATCTCTCCCTCCCAGGCCTGACTTGTTAATCCAGTGTGAATGAGCCACAATGAAAAACCTTGCAGCTGCTGGACCCACAGGTGCCCAGTCCATTCGGACATAAACCAATTGGCCATGCTCTAGCCGGGAAATTGTATGACTCAGAATGGAGAATGAGATCCTGGTCAAGACTCTTGCCCACAGAATTTATTGTGTTGATGGTTCATTACTCTGGTCATCCATGCCCAGGTTTTCTTTCCATAGTCTTTTGCCAGTTGTCACTGTTTGTTTTTGACTATTAATTTAGCACTTGGCAGAGAACTCGTGTTTTGAGATAATGAGAAACTGCAGTGTCTTTCCCTGGTGGAGAAGGTTGTCTTCACTCTCTGAAAGTGTCTTTTTCTACCAGAAGCAGAGTACAGGAGGCTGCTGCAGTAGAAAAAGTGGCTCGCCTGGAATCAGCTGCATCTCGGTTTTGCTCCTAGCTCTGCCACCTGACAGCTGCATAAACTTCTGCAATCTCTTGGGCCTCTCTTCATCTCAGTTTCCCACCACACAGAGCTGCCATGGAGATTAGCTACAAATGAATTTGATAATGACAGAAAGGTTTCTGGTATATAGTAGGGGCTCAATTGCTGTGTCTTTCTTCTTCCTGTGTTTAGATCTGATCACTTTTACCATGGGTATTAGCAATCACTAAGCACAAAGTTCAAGGTTCTTTTATTAGCAGTAACAGAAGATATAATAATGGTAATATTCTATAGCGGTTTAACACCTTGTTGGGGAAAGAAGACATAATTAGAGTATAAGATGGTCTGCTGTAAGATGCTCAGTTACCTAATGCACACTCTTGGCCCAGGGTAGAAAAAAATCTGCTTGAGCTCTCATTCTCAGGCTTGGCTTCACAGAGGAGGTGATATGGAATGAGGAATTAACATGGCACATGGCCCTGAACATCATAACAGTTCCTCTATAGCTGTTAACTGTGTTGATGGTTGTACATATGTAATGTTTGAAATGCACAACTTTCTAGTTTACAGTGTAAGCTATTCAGAGAAAAAGTGAATGAATGGTTAGAGAACAAATTTTAGGATGGACAAGGACAAAATTTTTAGAATTATGAACTGATTTTCATGTGGATTAGAAAAAAGTAGCACATCAATTGTGTGAGTTTACATATTCTGCATCTTGGAGAAAACAAGAATTTTAAAATTGTATTTATTTTTTAAATATATTAAATAAATAATATCAAAGGTAGTACGTGCCTACATCAACAATCGATATTATGCAGTTATGCAAATGACTGATGCAAAAAACTTATGCAAAAGTTTGGGAAACTCTGATAGAAGTAATATGATTTGTCTCTGGATACCTTGTGGATGAAAATATATAAACCAGAATCTTCACTTATTTTCTGCTTTATATATTTTCTTTATGAACTTTTCTGCTATGTGAAGCTGTGTGACCTTAGGCAACTTCTTTCACTTCTATGTGCCTCATTTTCTTCATATTGATTTGGGGCTGTCACTGACTAAGTGAACTATGGTGGTACTAGATGTTCTAATTTGTCTTTGAAAATAAAAGTTAACCTACCTAATACTGATGCAGAATGATAGATCAACAGATTCCACTATGCTTGCCAGAAGAAATTCCCAGCTCTGCCATTGAAACTCTTGTGGGTTTTTCAAGGTCACAAGTCCTTTTACTGTATGACCAGAAAAACCACAGAGTTGGGCAACTGGGAGCATATTTTTGCCAATATACGAAAAGCTATTATGATTCTACAAACAATAGTATGGGTGGTTTTCCCTGTGGGGCAAATAAGTCCTCAGGGAACTGAGTTGAATTTCTTTCGAACCCTTGAGCCCGCTGCACTGAAGTGCTGGACTCCCTTGATTCTACCAGTGGCACATGAAAAAATTAACCAAATCTTGTCTCTTGTTTTTCATTCAGTTGGTAAAAGTTTTATTCTGGAAATTCCAAAAGCTTCCCAGTTTGAATTAAATAGTATACATTTTGTATATATATTTTAGTATTCACCTACATTGCATTTTCAACTAATGAAACATAGTCACTGGTTTCAAAGTTCTTAAAATATCTTTATTTAGCATCTCTTATCAAGTGAGCAGGAACTGTGACAAACACAGAAATGCTATCATCAAAGATCTGCCAAAAAAAATAATTCTCAAAGCTCTACCTCTAGGTCAGCTTTTTTGAGCACCAGACCCATATTACCAAGACTCCTGGACATCACCTAATACATAAGGCATTATTCTCTGACTATTCCTAATGCACAGTAGTGTTTAACCTTGTTGAGTAGTCCTGCATCAAATAATCCTTTTTAACCCAACCATGTTTATTAATGGGTTCTTTTTGAGTGACAACTTTAATATTTCTGTTCCCTAGAAGACAGAATAAAAAAAAAAAAATGCTGCCCCAACATAGATGGTAGCACCATCTGCTCATTCATTCTAAAAACCTGAGTGATTTACTCTACTTCTCCTTTTCCCTCATTGAGTCAGGCCCCAAGTTCTATTGCTTCTACTTGGAGATATTTTCAGAGTTCCTCCCCACCTCCATGTTCCTACTGCCAAGGCCTTATGGTAAGTCCTGCTCAGGTCTTTTTTGAATGTCTAGGCTGCTTTCTTATCTTCAACATCTCTCCTCTATAAACCATTATTCAGAGTTAACTTCCTAAAAATAAATCTTATCATATTATGTTTCCACTTAAAACTTCCTCTGGTTCCCATCACTCACTCACACAAGCCAAAATTATTATTATAGATACTAGTCTATGGCAGAGTATAGCATGGTAGTTACAAGCATAGAATTTTAAAACAAATCATCCAGGATAGGCCTTGGGCATTTTATTCAGTCCTCCCAAGCCTCAGTTTTGTCACCTATAGAATGAGTATAATTGTACTATATATTTAATAGAATTTTACTAAGAATTAAATGAGATAATACATGTACAATGCTTAACATAGCACCTAAAATATTGAAAATGTTTCTAATTGTAGCTATTTTTCTTGGCATTACAAAACACTCTGAATAACTGAGGGCTCACTCTTCAATCTTATCATTTTAGTCTTTCCTCCTTTCCTCACAGTTGCCCATGCTTCAGTCACAGTAAATGTCTAACCCTTCTCCATTGTGCCCTCACGTATCTCCATGATTTTGCAGTGCTTGTTCCCTCTTTGCACAGTACTGTTCTCCCCTCCTTCAGCAGAATGTCCTCACTCCAGAGACCTCTCTGTAGGCTGAAGGAAATAACTATCATAAAGTGCATGTACTTCTTTCTACAGGAAAGTCTTGAAGCCCTAGTCAACTTATTTAGAATTAGGTGGAAATTTAAACCTACTAATTTAACACATAAAATTATCTAGCTTCCTTAGCGAGTGCAAGCAGGAGTGTTCTTAGCTTCTAGGAAGATCAGATTAAAAGCAGCAACAGGAAGGACTCTAATATGCTAAGCAAAAGCTGCAGATTACTTAGCACAAAGCATAGCCTATAAGGACATTACATCAGCTTTAACAAGCACTTATGTAAAAGGACTGACTGGGCTATGTGCAATAGTTGACATTGCTATGATGACTCTAAAATCATCACAAGTGAATAATAACAATAATAATGCATTCATAGCTTTTATTAAATGCTTATGATATGCCAGCATTATGCTAAGTATTTTTTATGTTAAGAGTTTTTTACTCACTGTCATTGTTGGTAGTATTATCACCCTCCCTTACACAAATCAAAAAAAAAAAATTGAGGCTTAGAGAAATTAAGAGACTCTTCCTAGGTACTCAGATGGTGAGTGGCAGAGTTCTATTGGTTCAAGAGCTAATGTTCCCAACCATATATAATTTTGTCTCCTTATGGTGTTTGATAAACTGCTTGAATAGACATGGAATAATATCAATACATAATACTCTTTTATCATTAATATATATAATTAACATGTATTTTATTAAAATTTTTACCTAGCATTGTTTACATTTTTTAAAAATGCTGGCATGTTAGCTAGCTGCAAAATTTGTAAGTAGGAGATCTCTCATATTTCTCTGCTGCTGGATAAACGGCACTTCAAAAGAATGACAAAAAAAGTTAGCTTCCCAAAAGAAAATCTAATGGCTATCAGCACCTTCATGCTCCACATGCCTACTGTGAAAATAAAAGTTTTAACCAAAATATTATGTTTTATTTCCTGATAGGAGGTTTTCCTTAGATCTGGAGTCAAGGGAGTATGTGCGAGTTGAAATGATTGTATTCAGTGTCCTTCTAAACTTGGTTTTGTTTCAGAGCCAGATAAGTGTGTGTACACTTGTTTCTCTCCTGCTTTCTTGATTCTTCTGCAAAAGCAGAACCACCCCTGTGGGGGACATTCCCTATTCCCTGTCCCTTTGAGCTTGTCCTTAGTGTCCCCTTTTAAAGCTTTCTCTTGTCTCTCTCCCTATTCAAGCCAGATCCTCCCTCCCTTGTCTAATTCTTAGCCAAGCATAGCAAGGACAGCTGGTGAGAGACTTGAAAAAAACAATGACACCCAGACCCTACTTAATGGAATGCTGTTTGTGCCAGTTGAAGCTTCTTGGATAGGAACAGTTGATTTTGAGTTGTGGCCCATTCTCTGACCCATATTGAAGCACTACATTCAGTGGAGAATTAAAAGCCTTGTGAACTTGAGTAAGAAGAAGTAGAAGAAAGAGGTTGTATGGGTCTAGAAGGAATCAATATTGTTTCTTTGAAAAAGCCTCTGTCTGTTCCCAGACTGACCATCTGGGACTATGGCTCAAAATCAGTTACAATGGAGAAAAGGAGAATTAAGTAAGGACAAGGAGAACTTGCATGGGCAGATTTCCATGGTGGCTTGTTTGGGAAGACTAAGGAGGAGCCAAAGATGTTGAAGAGAGAGGAGGTTCAAGAAAAGGAGAAACAAACTTAAATTCCTGTAGGTACTTGTAATTCATCTGCCCCTCCTGTGCCCCTACCAAATGTTTTCCAGATGTGAATAAATAACTGTTTCTGCAGCACTCACAACTTCTTCCTCGATTCTTGAATGCACCTTTGGTATAACTTTACAAAAGTGTTTTTGTTTTCAATGAATTTGTCATTTCCATTGGATTCCAAACTTGAAGTTTATGGGGAGTGGTAAGAATTTAGAGAGATGGTGTTGCTGTTTCAATGCCCCTACAGCAAAGGAAGTGTTTTCTCTCTTTGGAGACTCATGGCCTCTCTTTTCTTTGGGGGAGGGTGGTAACTGGGTGAAGACAGTGCTGCAGAAGTGGCTGGAAGAAACAGAATATAGATGTGTGATGCAGAAGGATGCTAAAACTGAGTTTGCTCAGCATAATAAAACCTGCTCCAGCTAATTTTGTGGAATTGGAGAGACTTTTAGAAACTAGATACATTTCCCCACAAAGCCAACAAGGCTGAGAAGTGATACAATTCTTGATCCTTGAATCCGGGATTAAGTTCAGTGCTGAGGTCAGAAGTGATATGGTTCCTGGGGAGTGTGGTATTGAAGAAAGAGTGGTGAGAGATTAAGTGTTGGACAATTGCTGACTCGGGTGGATTTCTATGTCTCCCTGGATGAATCCTTAATATATATACTCATATAAAATAATATAATATAATTAATATAATATAATATAATATAATATAATATAATATAATATAATATAATATAATATATATACTTATATAATCCTCAATCTCCACTAATCAATTAAAATAGCGAACTGAATCTACTGAAAGGATATTGGGTCACAGTAGTGGGAATATAAGAAGTGATTTCTTGTATACCATCAATATGTTGCTTCAGAAGGGAGTTTTACACATAAGGTCTCTCTACCAGAATATCTTCCAAGTCTTCTTTCCCCTCCCCCATTATATTTCAAGAGCGAGAGGTCTGACTATGAGAGCATTCCACTTACACACCTTCACAGACACCTCCAGTCCTCATGACCCAACTAAATTCATTGTCTCTACACTTCAAACCTGATCTGCTTCACACATTACCACCGACAGCAACATCGATAACATCAACCCTTTCTGGTGATAAGGTTCAGCATCACCCTTTACTCCTTCCTCTCACTGGTTCCCCACTGCCCAATACCACTCTCACAGTCTGCTTCATGTCTTTCTTTATTATTGCCTCTGCTTGAATTCAAATTCATCACCTTTCATCAAGGCCAACAGCATCCTTTTATTTTAATTGAATTGAAATTCATATAACAGAATATTAACCATTTTATTTTTTTATTTTTTACTGGGTTGTCTGTTTTACCATTTTTAACTGACAAATAAAATTATATAAATTTAAGGAGTATAACATGATTAACCATTTTAAGCAAACAATTTATTGCAATCCCAATATTGTGCAACCACAACTGTTACCTAGTTCCAAAATATCTCCACCACCACACAAGGAAATCTGTGCCCATTAAGCAGTTACTTTCTATTCCCTCCCACTCCTAACCCCTGGCAACAGTCTGTGCTTGGTGCTATAGATTTACTTATTCTAGATATTTCGTAAAGATGAAATCACACAATATGTAATCTGAGTCTGGCTTCTTTCACTTAGCATTATGTTTTCTAGGTTCTTTCACACTGTGTATCAGTACCTCATTCCTTTTTGTGGTCGAATAATATTGCATTGTATGTGTATACCATAATTTGTTTATCTATTCATCTGTTGGACATTTGGGTTGTTTTCCACCTTTTTGCTATTCTGAATAGTGCTGCTGTGAACATGCATCTTCACGTATTTGCTTTGTAATTCTTTTCGTTTCATCAAATAGTAATCCTATGTTTAACTTTTTGAGGGACTGCCAAACTGCTTTCTACAGTTACTGAACCAATTTTCATTCCCACCAGCAATTACAAGGGTTCTTATTTCTCCATATCTTCACAAACACTTGCTGTTTTCCACTGTTTATATTATTATTATTATTATTATTATTATTATTATTATTATTATTTCCTATATCCAAATGTGTGAAGTGGTATTAGTTTACATTTCCCTAATAATTAATGATTTTGAGCATCTTTTCATGTACTTTTTGGTCATATGTATATCTTTTTTGGAGCACTATCTATGCAAGTCCTTTGCCCATATTTTAATTGGTTTGATGGTCTTTCTGTGATTGAGTTAAATTGTTCTTTATATATTCTGGATATTTAACTCTTATCAGATATGTGATTTACAAATATTTTCCCCATTCTGTATGTTGTCTTTTTCTTTTCTTGATAATATCCCTTAATGTAAAACATAATAATAATTTTGATAGAGTCCAACTTACCTACTTTTAACCTTTTGCTGCTAATGTTTTTGATGTCATATCTAAAAATTAATTGCCAAATCCAAGGTCATGAAATTTTACTCTTATATCTCTTTCTAAAGGTTTTACAGTTTTAGCTCTAGTATTTAATCTATTTTGAGTTCAGTTTTCAATGGTTATAAAAAAATCCTTATTAAAGTATAATTTAAATATAAAGCATTCATTAATTTTTAGTCTGCTACTTGGTGTGTTTTGACAAATCTGCTACTTGGTGAGTTTTGACAAATCCATACAATATGTAACGACCACCACAGCCATGATTTGAATATTTCTATTACCCCTCAAAAGTTTTCTGGCTTTCTTTTATACTCTCTCTGACCCTGGCCCCTGGCAAGAGCTAATTTGTTTATGTCAATGCACTTTGGGCTTTTCTAGAATTTAATATAAATGCAATCATGTAGAATGTAATGTTTGTGTCTGGCTATTTCACTTATAATATTTTTTGAGATTCACCCAAATTGAGTATATCAGTAATTCACTCCTTTTTATTTTTGAGTAGTATTCTCATTGAATATTTATACTACAATTCATATATCCAATCGCTGTATCATGAATTTTTGTTTTCAGTTTTCAGCTATTATATAAAGCTGCTATGCACATATCATAACAAGTTTTTTAATGGACATATGTTTTTTTTTTCATTTAGATAAACTCCCAGGAGTAGGAGTGGTGAGTCATATGTAAGTGTATGTTTAACTTTATAAAAAACTGCTTTTTACCAAAGTAGGTATATGATTTTCAATTCATATTGTCTGAGAGTTTCAGATATTCCACATTCTCAACAACACTTGTTATTGTCCATCTTTTTTCATTTTAGTTATTCTAGTAATGTGTATTGCTGTCTCATATGGAGATTTTTTACTTAAATTTATTTTTAGAGCACTTTAGGTTTACATGAAAACTGCACAAAAAATAAAAAAACTTCCCATTTATTTCTCTCCCATCCCTTAAATTTGGCGTGTGGTGTGGGGTAAGGGTCCAATTTCATTATTTTGCATGTGGATATTCAGTTGTCCCAAGACCATTTGTTGAAAAAAATTCTTTTCTCATTGAATGGTCTTGGCATCCTTGCTGAAAATCAATTGGTCATAGATGTTGAATTTATTCTGGACTTTCAGTTATATTCCACATGTCTATATGTCTATCTTTATGTCAAGACCATGCTATTTTGAGTACTGTAGCTTTATAGTAAGTTTTGAACTCAGGAAGTATGAGTCTTCGAACTTTATTCCTTGTTTTCAATATTATTTTGGCTATTCAGGGCCCCTTGCAATTCCACATGAATTTGATTATTAGTTTTTCCATTTCTGCAAAAAAAGGCTATTTTGATACAGATTGCACTAAATTTGTAGATTGCTTTGGGTAGTATTTACATATTAACATTATTAAGTCTTCCAATTCATGAATATGGGCTGTCTTTCCATTTATGTAGTTCTTTAATTGCTTTCAGCAAGGTTTTGTTATTATCAGTATATATAAGTCTTTCACTTGTTTTGTTAGATTTATTTCTAGGTATTATATTCTTTTGCATGCAATTGTAAATGGAATTGTTTCCTTAATTTTCTTTTCATATTGTTCATTGCTGGTATACAAAAATACAACTTATTTTTTGGGGTTCATCTTATATAATGCAACTTTGCTGAAGTGCTAAGTGCCAGGTAGAGTCATTTGTTTTTTCATTTAATTCTCCCTTGATCTAACTCTGCCCACTTTTCAGCATCATCTCCCATGACTTCTTTCCCTGCAGTCAACAGCCCAGCCATTTGAGCCACATATTGTTCTCCAAATCCCCCATAACGCTTGTCAAGGTTATCTTTATGCTGGTATTTCCTGAATCTGAAATGCCCTACTCCCTTGCTTCTTCAAGTGTCTTACCAATGACATCAGTATTACTTAGTGTTTGTTAGAAAATCCAGAATCACATGCCCTGCCCCAGGTACTAAGTCAGGTAGTGGAATTCCAGTGATTTGGATATGGATTAAATTTGAGAAGCATAACTCTATTCTCTCCTTTTCTACCAGACAAGCTCTTCAATCCTTCAAAGCCCAGCTGCGCTGTCAGCTCCTCTGGGAAGACTTTCACACCATCCTGGTAAAGTCAATCACTTTCTTTGTGTGCTGTTTCCTTGACACACATCTTCTGTATCTGTTCATAGTAGACTATACATTTATACCTTGCTGAAGTTGATAAATTTAATCAACTTCACTTCTCTGTCTTTTGCAGACAACTGACCTCCAATACATAGTTTTTGAATGAAGTGAATAGCCATCCACATGAGGGAGACTTTATTGTCACCCTATTGCAAATATAGAACTGGAGCTAAAGTAGGTTAATGCTGTGTTGTAAGTGACGAAGTTTGGCCTCCTCATTTCAATATCTGCACCCCCACCTCTCTGCCATACAGCCATTTTAAGAATTTTGGATAATGCAGAGAACTATCTTAGGATATTAGGATCATTTTCTGCAGGTAGACAATTGCCTGTTCTAAAGTCTTCTACCAACTAAGAGTAAGGAAAACGAAGCCATTCAGAGAGATTGGTACTGGGGAATGATGGCGTGCTTTTGGAAAGCAAAGAAATATTTTGTGATTTTTAAGGTCCATTTGCAAAGATCAGTTCTCCATGTGTTATGTCTACATGTGTACAGTGTCTGCTGTTAAAAAGCACACTCAAAATATATTGTCTAAATGAATAAGTGAATGTCTTTCTTTGTACCCAAGTGTCTGAGTTCAGAAGTGTATATGCATAGTGCATATCTTTGAATATCTATGTGTATCTATTACTATGTGTTCCAGGCCCTTGCTGCTCAAGGTGTGGTCTGAAGATCAGTAGTTTTGTCATAACCTGAGAATTACTGGAAATGCAGAAACTCAGGTGCCACCTCAAACTCACTGAACCAGAATCTACATTTTTAATCATGTCTCCAGGTAATTTGTGTGAAAGTTTGAAATGCACTATTCTAAATCATCCCAGGTATGCCAGGACAGGCTGTCACGTCAAGTCTAAGTTCAAGATGCTGAAGAGTTGCCAGAAATAGATGTTTCAGTCACAGTACACTTGTATCATTATTTTACACCTCTGCTCTTCACACACCTGTAGACAAAGATCTAATTTACCACTTAAAAAAAGAGAGTACACACATGCCACCAAAAGCACACAGAGCAAATCTGAACCTTTGTTGATACTTTATGATCCAATTTGGCTTTAAAGTCTTCCTCTGTCAGGATGTAGTTATTTTTCCCTCATATGCTAAGAAACTTACCTCTTACATTCAACAGAGATACTTACCTGCCCCTTTCTTCCTCTTGCTACTCTTCTGGCTTTCTTTTACTATCCCCCTCTCCAGAAACTCATGTACCAAGAAGATAACTTTTCTCTTCACTCACCTCCCAATTCTGACAATTCATAGAATTATTCATTTTTTTCACTGCCTCTACACTTAGAATTAGATGTAGATATCTGTCTGCTTTGTTTAGAGGGAGTTGGAGAACGACTGATATTTCAAAGAAAAAAATATGCCCTTCCCCTTTCTTTGAATTTGTCTCGGAAATTGTAACGTTGGTTGGTTACACTGATACATCCTCTTTTCTCATCTATTGCCACCCACTTGTTCCCTACCCTAAGCCCTTTTTCAGACTATAGAAATTATACTGCCAGAGTGATGCATTTCATTCTTCAACTTTAAAAAATGACATTTTTTAGAGCAAGTTAAAGATAACTAGGAATTATTTCTGAACAACAGTGTATTGAAACGTATCAGTTCCTTGAGCACTGTGTCCAGAGCCCCCTGCTCTAGATTGCTTCTTCCTTCTCTGACCTCCAGCTTTTTTTTTCTATGTGAAATCTCTTCCTCTTCTCTTTAAATACCCTCAAATGTTCTCCTCAGCTAAATATCCTCATGGGGTTTAGGTGTTTACAAAAGTAAAAGATACAACTGTCTCCAAATAGCTGTAGCTTTCTGCCCTGTAAAAATACCCCAAATGAACAAACAAACAAACAAACAAAAATATATGAGGTTCTGCTACTTACCTAAAATGCAGGGGAAAGGGAAAGAGTCAGTAAACCAAGGCCAATTTAGTATCACAGAATAGCATCCACACGCTCCATATAAGGAGCTTGCTGCAGAGAGGAGGTTGCCCTTCTCTTTAGTTCACAATCCAAGATCATCATCAGCTAAAGCATAGTCCCACTCTGGTTTTATTAATTTTTCTCCTTTATCCCTATCCCTCCCCTTTCTCTTCAAGGCACCTACTCAAATGTATTTAAGTATGCTTTTAGTGGTGTATACTCTGATTAAATTTTTATAAGTCTTTAAAATACTTTGTATTTTGATATAATTTCACACATACATAAAATCACAAGAATACCAAAAGGTGATATATACCTTTATCCAGATTCATTTTTATGTTTTTACATGTTTACATTTTGCTCCATTTACTTTATCACTCTTTCTCTTTCTCTCCCCATCCACTCTCTCTCAACACACACATACACACACAGAGAAAAAAATATGTAATATATTTTTCCTAAAATATTTTAATGTTGATTAGCTATTTATCCCTAAATATTTCAGCATATATTTTCTAAAAACACAGACATTTTCTTACATAACCATAGCACTGTTATCAAAATCAGGAATTTAGCAGTGATATAATACTGTTACCAAATTCACAGTCCATGTTCTAATTTCATTCAATTTTCCATTATTTCTCTTTATTGCAACTTTTTTTCTGGTGTAGGATATAATCCACAATCACTCTTTACACTTATTTTGCATTTTTTAAGATTTCTTTAATCTGGAATAGTTTCTTAGTCTTTCTTTTGCCTTTATGACATTGAAATTTCTGAAAAGTATAAGCCAATTACAGAATGTTCCTCAATTTAGGTTTGTCTATTATTTTCTCAGATATTAATTTAGGTTATGCATTTTGGATAGGAATAGAATTGAGTTAATCGTGTGTCTTTCTCAATGCATCATATTGGAAAACACATAATATGGGTTGGCCCCCATATCACTGATATTCTCTTTCATCATTGATTGAGGTGTTGGATATCTGGCTTCTCTACTTTGTTATTAACAAGTAATTTATAGGAGAACATTTTGGATTATGTAAATATCCTTTTCTTTATCTAACTTTCATCTATTAAATTTAGTATTCATTAATGATTTTCTAATGTCATCTATGAAGTGCTTATAATTTATTTGAATTTAAACTTTAAATCTTTCTTTTTCCATTCAACACTAAGATTTGTTGTTACTGTATTTACATCTATGCATTGCTTTTATCCAGGACATAATATACTATCAAATGCATTTGATACACATTTTACTCATCTAATCCTTCAGTGAGGACTCACCAAATTTGGAGTTTCCTCCAACTCCCACCGATAACATGCTGCAAAGAATATTCCTATACAACTCTACATTCTCTTTTATGGATCTGGTTAAGGATTTCCCTAGGAGATATACCCAAGAGCAGGATTCCTGGCTATAAAGTACACATATATTAATTTCACCAACAACTACTTTCCTGAGTAACATGCTAGTTAACTGTGATATTGTGATTTATAAAGGATATGTATTTGGTCTTTCACTGTTTCTGGCACATAACTCCTAAAACCCTTGGAATTTCCTAAGTGAAGAGAAGATAAAGGTGTCATTTTTTATGTTAATAAGGTAACATAAGGAACTCGGGTAAAGATGGGTGCTGGTTGCTAGGAGAACCAATCTAATAATTAGACGGTTGAAATTTTCAATGCCACCTCCTAACCTCTGGGGAGAGAGAATGGCTGAAGGTCGAATCTGTCACCAACAGCCAATGATTTAATCAACCATGCCCATATAATGAAGCCTGCACAAAAACCCAAAAGGACTGAAAATGGAGTTGGTGACTACGTGGAGGTGCTAGGTGCGTGGAGCACCTAGAGAGGCCATGGAAGTTCTGCACCCTTTCCCCATACCCTACCCTATGCATCTCTTCATATGGTTGTTTCTAAGTTTTATCCTTTTATAACAAACCAAGGATCTAGTAAATAAAATGATTCTCTGAGTTCTGTAAGCCACTCTAGCAAATTAATTAAACCTGAGGAGGGCATGGTGGGAACCCGTTGATCTATAGCTAATTGGTAAGAAGCACAAGTGATAACCTAGGCTTACGATTATTGTCTAATATGGGGAATGCGGAGTCTTATAGATGACTTCTTAACCTGAGGGATTTGACTCTATCTCCAGGTAGTTAGTGGCAGAATTGAATTGAATGATAGGATGCTCAGATGGTGCTGTAGCATTGCTATTTAGTTGTGGGGGGAACACCTTTCCCCCCAAGAATTGAAATTGAGTGCAGAACCAAAAGATTAACCCTCTTGTAAGTAGTGCATGAGAATTTCTTTCCCCAAATCCTCACCGATACATGGTATTATGCAGTTCGCTATTTTTTCCCCCAAACTGATGAGGAAAATGCATTTCTAAGATTACTAGTAGGCTGGAACATCTTTTCATATACTAGTCTTTTATGTTTTCCATTTTCGATTTGCTTTTCCATTTTCCTATGAAGTATCTTATATTTTTATTTTTGTTTGTAGGCATTCCTTCTACAGTCTAGATGCCTCATTTGTTTTGCATTGAAAATAACCTCTGTTCTTCCCTATTGGTTAACTCAGCGCACCTTGTTCCTTACTAAACAAAAAGGGGACCACATATTTATAACATTATGGGCAAGTCTAAAATCACAGTGATGTTGATCACTTTGCAGTTATGGAAAACATAATTGTGTTTAAGTAAGTTATTAGCTATTTTATTCCAATGATTATTTTCTTCTATTTTATTTCTCAGATATTAAAAACTCCTTTAAATTAATGCATTTAGGCCCTGCCTGATCTAGTAACAAAGGCCTAGACTAAGGATTTGTGCCTAGGGAATATCTTACTGGGATCATGCACTGTTGATACACTGTGGACAAGTCACTTCATTTTTTTGGTCCTTGGTTTGCTCTTTTAATTAAATGAGCTATTTGATCTGTTATTTTGCAAATAATTATTAGAAGGACAAAATGGAAATAAATTACGTAAATTTGTTTTATAAACCATAAAGCACTCTATTTGTATAAGGAGTCATAACTGCTATTAATCACAATAAATATAAAAGAAGTGTTGCTAAGGAAGGCTGGTGTTAAAAACAGTATTACAGGCTTACTTTTCTATACAGCTTTTTCCTTCGGTTTGAAGGCACCAAATCACCCTTATGTCTGTAATCATATGGGTCATATAAATGACTTTATACTTTAGGTTATATAAATGACTACAAGCTTTCTCAGAATATTATCACATGACTCCATACATCTTTCTTTTGATTAAAGAATAAATTACCTACTTTCCTGTGCAAAATTTTTTTAAAAAATCTTCATCAAACTTTTAAAGAAAAATCCCTGCCAAATTCATAATTTTTATATATTCTGTGATTTTTCAAAGATCTAGAAGCACAGAGCTCAGATTCTGCTCAGTTTGAATTCTGTCTGGCAATTATTGGCTATGTAATTTTGGAGAAGTTACTTTGTCTCTCTGTTTCCAGTATCCTCATCTACAATAGGGTGTAATAATGATACCTCAGAGCACTATATTAGTTAACACAGCTAAGTGTTCAATGAAAGTGTGTTGTTATTGTTTATTATTATTATTATTATTATTACTATTATTATTTAGATTTGATAAAATTAAGACTACTTCTCTTGGGATTTCATGTTCTAATCTAGAGGTTATACTTCTTTTAAAAGTTAATGAGAGATAAGTATACAAATGACAGAAAAATGGAAGTGTTTTCTAAGCATACGCTTGGTACAAAGCTTTGTCTTCACCATCTCAGTGTTGGGTTCTGCTTTTAAGGACTATTGAGCCCAAGAAAATGGGAAAGTACTGGTGAGATGCTTATTCTCTTCCATTCTGTTTTCTCACTGTTGCAAAGAGGAGGCTGTACCAAAACACTGCTCAGAATTTGGGGAGACACTGGAACTGAGCAGCAGGTCAAATTTTAAGTTTGAAACTGTAAGACCTTGAGATAAGCTGGGTCTCAGGACAGGGATCCACAAAGAATGGGTTCTGTTGGGAAGAAGCCAGAAACCAATGAGGAGGACAGGGTCAAGAAGTCTGGTGACCAATGGAAAGAGGGCTATGTACTGGTAATTGAAGTCAGAAGAAATGTTGCCACATAAAGCCATAAAATATAGATCACCCCAGAAATGATAAAGGAGTTAGAAAACCCTGGACAGCAATCAAAACAAAACAACTGTTATTCTTCAAAAACATAAGGTTGGGACAAAGAAGAGGGTTAAGAAACCAGTAATCAAGATTAGTCAAGGTCAAGAAACCAGTCAACTAGATTAGTCAAGGTCAGGTGTGCAGTAAATTTTCAACAACTTCTGTGGGGCAATGTGTGGATTCCAAGTCTCGAACATAAATGGGAAAAACTTAATGACAATTGCCAACCTGTCTTATGCTTCTGATCCTAGGTTAAGTACTGAAAGCAAGATTTGAACAATAGGTGAGAGCAGGTAAATATCTGTGAGACATTTCATCTCTCCTGAGCCCTGTATGAGTAAGTGTGCAAGTGAACCTAACTAGAGATAATCAATGATAAGAGCCAGATTGAAGTGTATTAGATGTTACTTGGCTTCTTTTGAGAATATATATATTCAAAAATAAAATAAAATAAATACTTGTAACAATATATATACTGTGAAAAAAGATTATAACATAAATTGGTTGACTATGTACCTAAATTGAACAAATATAGATAATTGTATTTCATTGTGTTTGAAGGAAATCTACAAAGATGTGAGTATTTTTTGGGTTTCCAAGTCTTTTCTCAATAGTTCATCTACTAGAATGGCTTGGGTCATGCCCAATTTCCTCTCTCTTTTGATCTATTGTCTTCTCCTGATCTCTCTGTTTCTGTTGCTCTCTTTTACCATACTGGATAATATTGTCCTTTGAAGTTTTACTGTCCTTGTTGCTATTCATGTTGCCAGAGCCTATGTTACCCATTGCAATTAGTTACCTGTCCAGCCTTTGTCATGACTGCATTTGGGCTTTGCTGATCTTTATTGTGCTTTGTTATATGTTCATTAATTTCTTTTTTCATTTTCACAAGCATTTATTATTGTTGTATTTTTCAGATTGGGGCACAAGAGTCTGAGCATATTCAAAATCATGTCATAATCAATAAAAAAAGAGCAGAATATCGGAAGCAATGAGCATATCTTAAAGGAGTAGAGCATTAAAGCCAGGATAAGCCATCAAAAACCAGAGCTCCAACCCAAGTGAGCCAAATGAAGAGTTGAAACCAGTCTTAGAGATAGAGCAATCACAGGAACTGGTGTGTGACTTGGTAATGAAAAATAACAACAAAAGAAATGGATTATGTCTTTCAATTGTCTATTAAGGGCCAGATACTTTCTATCCTTGTACTAAATCCTGTAAGGCAGATATTTTTATCTTCTTTTTATAGAAAAGGAAATGGAGATCTAAAGATGCTTAATATTTAACTAAGATGTGATGGAGCCATGAGTCAGATTGTGGCTCATCGAATTCCAAAGCTCATAGTTTTCCTCTAATTCGATATTTCCCTGGATGGACAAGAGGTACAGAGAAGGAAACAACGTAGAAGAATTAATGTAGCAGAGTTCAAGCAAACTGGGGGGAGTTTTTGAGATTGCCATACTTCCTTCATAGAAATTATAAGTATATTTTAAGAGGGAAAATTAGAATATATAGTCAAGATGTCCTGGGAGTGTTAAGATGAAAGAAGTATTCACATGCAAGCAGGCTAGAAGCCAAGAAGTAAGGGAGCCTAGAAGAACTAAGCTAGGCTCTTGAGACTAGAGGCTAGATAGATATCAAAGACCTTTAAATCAGATCATTTGTGTCTTTTTGGCCTAAATCAATCATCCCTTAGGGATGATTATATGACCTAGTTTTGGCTAATGAAAACTTAAGGGCAATCTGCTGGAGTGGGGCTTGTGGGAAAGACTTTTCTACCTAATAAAAATAAAAAGAATTTTGAGAAGACTTCCCACTCCTCTGCTGCTTGGGACATTGTCATATAAGTATGTGGTAGCCATCTTGTGATCATAAGGGAAACATGAGGAAGTAAAAGCATTCTATGTAATAGCAATATCTGACCTTTTATATCCTTTGTATATTGTCAATAGTTTGGAAAGTACTTTTATATACTTAATCTCATTTATTGCTTAAATAATTCTGTGAGTTGGCTATTATATGTGCTCTAGAAGGACTTAAAATCTGTAGATTTAACCAACGTGACAGTTGATGATGAAAATAAAGTTACCTAGTGTTTCCAGGTGATATTCTGAAATAGTTTCCAATGTTGCCTAAAATGAGCTTATGAAAGAGGCTTTGGACTTCAGCCCCTCAGGATGTTTCAAGGAAAATTAATTAGTGGTTTAAAACACAGGTTTGTGTTTTGCCCAGAAAAGAATATTGGAATGGTTAAAGGCAAATATGGTCAGGCAAAACTATAAAGAGTACACAGCACTTGTTGACACAATTTAGGGGCCAATTACTGAGGAAATGCCAAAGGCTCCATGCCATTTGAGAAACTAGTTAGAGCACAGACCTTGAGAGTCATTTATCATAGAAATTTTATTATCATTCATTTGGAAAAATTTAACATAGGGTTTCAAGGCAAATTCATCATGGCTTTAACTCATGGGTGCCCATATTTCCACCTTATAAGTACAAAAAACTTTATTATGTTAAGTCTTGAAGTAAAAAAAGTTGACAAAAAGTACTAACCTTGTATATAATAACATGTTATAAAGTGACATTGACCTAAAAACAGAAGCTCTTATAAATAAAGAAAAATACAGAGGAAATATATTTACTCAGTGCTTCTCATGTACCAGATACTATATATTATGTGATCTAACTTGACTTTCCCAACATCCTTATGAGATAAGATTATTAGTAACCTATAAAATGAGTATATCATAAATTTAATGAAAACAATTTTCAGTATACAATAGACCAGAATATTATCCTGAATCATTAAACTCTCTCTTTCTGGAAACAAAACATGCAAACCATTCAGTTAATTCAATTTTTAAAATTGAGTCAAATGACCTTGTTTTATTCTTTGCCAGAAAAAAATCCTACTTGCTGAATAACTAAATTAAAAAAAAAAAGCCTTTTAGTTAATTATTTTGAGATTGTACATTTGTAAGGATCTCAAACAAGCTGGTTAAATGTATTTGGTTTGGGGGCATCTGATATAATTATCCTCCTACTTCCTACTTGATAAGAGCAGTTTATATGAGTTACCTTATTAAATTATCCCAAAATCCTATGAGGTATTATAAGCATAATGCCAAAATTTCAGAGCAAGAAAATTGCAAAGGCAGGACCCAAGTCTAAGTGTGTCTTGCTCCAATACCCATGTCCACTACTTCTTGCTGTGATCACTGCACTGTTTTATTTTAATGGATAATATGAGAAAATTCTTTTGAATTTTAAACTACAAAATGAACTGCTTCACTGAATGTAGGATCTGTTAGACAATATTTTTAAATGAGAATTTTACATATTTCCTATTTTTCTCCCTTAGGGATTTGCAAAGGAGCAAAGGAAAAAGCCGAGCTGTTTTTTCCAAGTGATACTGCATGAATCACTCAATGGCTGTGTCAAACATATGAATACCCTAGTAGCATAATTTTGATTTTTAAAGTCCATCTCTACAATCCTATTTCTATACTCTGTCATGACTCAACTGATTGTCAACAGAAAGGCTCATTGCCTACCACTCTCTTCCCAGCCCCCAAAACAAGCTTAACATCATTTTTTTAATAGGCAGGTATGGGCAAGCACAGTCTTAGTAAAGTTGGACATTAATTTTAATAAAAAGAAAGTGTTTTTATGGGCATTTGATAAGACAAGTCTTAGACATGCCTTACCTCTTGATGACTAAAACTTTGGCTAGTTCTATTGCCTAGAACTGTTTCTCAACAGTATTTCTTAAATTTCCAATCCATTTGAAGAAAAATATTTTTGTAAGATACATTAAAAAAATTCCAGAAAAACAAAATAGAAAACATAAATTTATAAGATACACACTCTTTTTTAGAGTATTAGATTCAACAGGCAAAAAAAAAAAAATGTACTCTATTAAAAGCTCCAAAATTCCTACTCTTAATTTCTCATCTTGCTGTGGACTGGAGAGAAAGAGTACAGCCTGCCACCGGACCAAGAACTGCATTTGAATAACACTGATCTTTAAAACTAAGGATAAAAATATCTTAAATCATCGAAGTGCTGTTGGAATTCAATGCACAATGCATGTGAAATGTTTTGAAAAGTGCCGGGCACATACAAAACATAAATTCTACTTTCTTTAATAAAACTAAACCCAAACCTCTAAGGAAATAGCACCAGGTAGAGAATCTCCTGGGGAAAGTGAGCAGGGTAAAGTTTCTGACTAAGGGCACTTGACCTTGTTCTCCAACTTTACCTTCCCATTGAGATTCTCTTCTGCTCTTTCTCTCTTGCTCTCATTCCCACTCTAGTTGTTTCTGTCAATTTACTTTCTGATGCTGCCACGTTATTGGCTTCTTAGTGGGATAAAACTCCTTCCCATGCAGAGTCAGAAACAAAGCACAAGGTATATCTATACCCAGTTTAGAAAGTATACAGTTCTGGCCCCAACCTAATTTGTTCGCTCTTTGGTTCCACAGCTTTTTGACATAGAAATTCTTGAGTCAGATTGCTGACCACTCAACTCTATTCTTTAATTGTTATTTGTCTTTGGCAAGTCACTTAATAGCTTGGTGCTTCAATTTCCTCATGCATAAAATGGGGGAAAATAATAATTTATTGGACTGTTATGAAGATTAAATGATCTAATATATATCAGGAGCTGAACATAGCAGCTAGGACATAATAAGCAACCTTCTCAGTAAGTGTCAGCTGCCATCATCATCATCATCATCATCATCATCATCATCATCGTCACTTGGAAAGCCTGGGCCTTCACTCCTCAGCTCTTGGTCAATCTCTACATAGCAGAAGTCATTCTGAATGGGCCTTAGAATGGGCCCTCCTAGACAAAAGCTCCTGCCTAGGAGAGATGCTATCATATCACTTACATGACTCATCCTTACTCTTTGATTTACTTTCTACTTGGAGAGATACTCCTTTTTCCTGAATTGGCACAGGAATAATCTCATCTTTAAGTGAGAATCTTCCACCTACTTATCTGGATGTGGCTTACCCATATAGGGCTACAGACTATCCTAACACAAACTATTGTCACTTTCATGTAACACGCAACACAATTTATAATATGCTTTCATATCCAGAAACCATTTCCCCACTGTAGGTTTTGTATCAATTATTTAATGCCACAATAACACTGTATAACAAAGCACCACAAATCACATAACGATGAACATTTATTACTCATGCATCTGGGATGTGTCCACAGAAGTTTCTCTAATATTTACTTAGCTGAGTAATTCTTCTGGTCTTGATTGGACTTGTTTATATGTGTGGGGATTGACTGATATGTGTGGCAATAGGTTGACTGACCTAGGATGGTCTCAGCTGAGATGATGGGTGATTTAGCTCCGTTCTGTGTGTCTTTTATCCTCCAGTAGGCTAACACAGACATGTTCTCATGGCTATGGCAGAGTACAAGAACAAGTGGAAACCTAGGCATTTTTCAGGTCTCTGCTGGCATCACATTTGTTAACATCCCATTGGCCAGAGCAGGTCATGAGACTGAGCTCCAGGTAGGAGTGGACATGGACACCAAAGTGACATGGACACCAACGTGGACAGTGTGCTCATTAAATGTTAGTTCTGCCTTCTATTTTCTTATATTACTGTTCAATCAGATCAGAAAAACCACTTGCTGATTCATATTACCAAGTCAAGCCAAGATTTTATTAAATACACACTCTAGGATTTGGTTGGTTTGTTTGTTTTAGTGAAATCTGTAGGGTACTTTTTCTTTTCTTTCTTTTCCCCACTAGGCAGAAAAGTAGAAAAAGAAAACAGATTTATTTTTAGTAATAGATATTTGAACATTTCATGTCATAATCTCTAGGATGACTTACAACTCCTATTGGGACGAGTCTTTATCCCATGGAATTATGCTAGTCTCACAAGTTAATTTAACACTCAAGGAATAATACTCAAACAGCCACTTATTAGAGTTGAATGCTTTTCTCATAAAACTTGCAAAATATAAAGTGTGCTTTCCTACTAGAGGTAGACTCTAGAGAGATTTCTTGTGTTAGATATTTGATATTTTCCTTTCAAATAAAAAAATACTACTGTATTTTTCTATTCTGAAGACTAAGTAGAGAATTGCTAATTTCATTTCTTAAAGAAAAAAAAATATTTTCATTTGCATGAAACTTTCCAGGTGATATCTTGGCCAAAGGGAAACACGAAGATCTCTATCAGTTAACTCTCCATTTAGTGATTTGTGGTAGGGTTCTTGGAAAACATCTATGATTTCAGAAAGGGTCCTCTTCTACTTTAAAGACAAAATCAGAATCTCCTTAGTCCCCTTGCAATAAAGCAGCTACTCGAACATACGTATGATTGTGCATGGAGGGAGGGTGGGGCGATAAGAGAGGTCAGATCCTGTTAGGACTCTAGCTTGCAGCTGCTTTTGGCCCATTATTTGTGTTAAACAAGTTCAGATGGATAATTCATCCTAAGGAAGTAGGCTAACAATAGTATGCAATAGTGGGATTGTGATATTGCATAGAGCCCCTCTCACCCTTCCACATGTTTCATGTTTATGTCAGTGAATTCACACCTTTGCATAAAACTTGGATTCCAGGGTCAGACAGCCTTGGGTTAATATTTTAGTCAAACTATTTACAAGCTCTGTGACCTTGAAAATTTGAAATAATTGCTATGAATTTGAAGCTACTCATATATAAAATGAGAATGTTTCTTACACCTACAGTGATAGGTGACATACAAAAAATCACTAAATATGAATTTCCTACTATTGAGAGAGACTAAAAGTAGCTAAATCTTGAATTTTAAACTGAAAATTTCTACAAATGTCTCTGAAGAAAAGCAGCAATGTGCTTGAAGTGAAGATACACCAGAAGAAAGGAAGAGGAAGTGTGGCATTTCATCCTGAGAAGAAGAAGCGTGGAATTTTACTATTTCACTGCACGACATCCAGGCTTTCAGTGAGAGAGGGAGTGAAACTGAAATTATTTTGATTTTCATGAAAATTATCATTTGACTTTGATCTTGAGAGAATTTCACTGAGCCAAATTCTGAAGCTTAGGCTTGGGAGGGATTTGGGGGAGACAGTGCAGGCTGTGAGAAAGAATAAATAAGAAAAGAAGAGTAGATTTCGTTCTGGAGGGAATAACTGCGTGTGTGTATGCGCGTGCGCTCATGCGTTTACAGCCATGCGGTTGGCACATGCAGGAACCAGGAATTCCCCTTTCCTACCTTAAGGAACTTGGGTTTAAAACAGAAGTCTTAGAGAAGCTGAAAGAAGACTGTTCTTCATTCCCTCAGTTCTCTGCTAATTATAAATAGTGGAAATAAAACGGTATTGAAGAATGTCTGGTAAAACAGGCACCGTAAACCTTTCATTATCGTGTCTGTGGCTTCTAGGGTATGACTTTAAGAAATCTTTTAAGGTGTTGCTCAGTTAAAGAAATTGTTTAATTCTAAATTCAATTTTAAAAAACCTATACCAAGTATTTCTTTTCTCCTTTAATTAATTTTCCATTTAAGTATACGATTTCCTTGCTGAAGAAACTCATGCCTTGAGAGGACTACATAGTTTAAGAATTTTCACACTTCAAGGACCTATTAATTATGTAAAATAATGTTAAGATAAAAAAACAGTGCACTGTATGGGCAGGAATGCAAATGTTCTGGCCCTGGCTGGTCACAAATGGCTGTGTGACCTTGAGTAAAGTCATTAACTTCTCTGAGCCTGAAATCCTTTATGTGGATTATATGATATGTAAAGGTCCTTTCAGCTCTAAAAACTTTTAATTAGTCTTAAGGTGAATAAAACACCTAAGACAAAGCAAAGGCTCTTTTGGCTCTAAAACTGATCAACATTAGTCTTGAGTTGAATATAGCAGCTAAAACAAAGTTAACATGAAATATAAATCCATCTGTTTCTTAGAGTGTGTAGATCTTAATTCTATAAGCAAATCAACTTCTCCAAACTCCAATATCCTCATCTGTAAAATAGAAATTATAATTGTGTCAATCCTGTTAGACTTGTTGTGAGGTTTACATGAGAAAATATTTGCAAAGAACTTACCATGGTGGTAAAGAGGGGCCAATTATATGGTGAGGAAAGGAAACTTGACTTTGGGTGGTGAACACACAACATAATATACATATGACATATTACACTTGAAACCTATATGATTTTATTAACCAATGCACTCTAATAATTTTAATAATAAAAAAAGAACTTAACAATAGTGATTGACACTTAGGAAGTGCTGCAAGAATGCAGTTTAAAAAAGAAAAGGACAAAAGAAGCTGCTGTTCTTTGTAGTCTAATTGCTCTCTGTGGTTCCATTTGGGTGTGTGGGCTCCCTAGTGTGTTTCAATGAACATTGTAAAGCAGAGTAAGCAAGACATTATGATGATGATGAAGATAACAATGATTATAGTAGCTATCCAGGCTCTATCTGTATTAACTCATTTAATCCTCATACCAACCCTATGAAACCGATAAAATTATCATCCCTGTTTTATAGATGAAGAATCTGAGACACAAGAGGTTAAGTGACTTGCCCAGTGCCACACAACTAGTAAAGATCAAACCTCTACTTTTGTTAATGAAGTTTGAAACTGACACTGTTACTAAAGTATCTGGGGGAAAAACAGAAAACAACTTCTATTCTAGCCTCTATGGTTCTTCAAGGATGCTCAGAAAGTTGGCTGATTAAATGATGCATAAAGTGAGTCATCCCCAAAAGTTGCATGCCTATATCTAGCAGTTTCTTCCTACCTGGCACTAATACCATTAACTAATGCTGCCCCCTGCATGGTGATTATAAGTGGAGCTGTGCTGTGGCTTCAGCAAGCAGGTGGTGGAGATTCTTAATGAAGATTGCGTACAGATTATAGCATTTTGGTGTATTTTATAATGAAATTCACCAAAGGCGGAAAATGTTTTCCACTTGGCTCATTTATCCTCAGAACTAATAGGAGAACTTGATGTAAAGAACTTGAAGCACAGGAAGAACCTACTACAAATTGCATTCGAGCTACCCCCCCATTTTAGAGGACTGACTCAGAATGTTAATGAATAAAGATTCTGTGATATTTTTTATAAAAGGAAATTGACAGGAGGAAAATAGAGATTCAGAAGACCAATTCTGAATAAAGCGTATTGGCATTAGAGTATGAGACCTTTTTTTCTAGTGGGGAATGAGAAGTTTGCTAAGAATGAAAACTACATACACCTGGCTATATGTGTAGTGAAAAAGTGAACTTGTTGAAGGATTGGATGTGGTTAAGAGAGATAAAGAAAATGGAGAATTGCTTTCTATGCTGAAAGGAGAAATTTATTCATGCTAATGCATAGAAGTTGAACTACTGAAAAATGGTTTAATAACAGTGGAACAACTTATGATTTATTCCAGGGAAATAGAATGAAGAGGAAAAATTCTTATTCTGTTTTGCTTTGTATATTTCGCAAGGTCATGCTAAATGTATATGTTAATTTTTTGGACCATGTTTGCAATAAGCATATTCAAGTTCAATGAAATACATATATATGCTAAATTGGAAAATAAGACAAGCAGAAAGGATCAAAAACCTACCTCAGCACTTTTTGAAAAATTTTCCAGCCTTAAGAAGAAAAATTTGCCTCATGGTAATTTCAAAAGCCTTAAGATTTTTATTTGTTTGTAGTCATCTCTATTCAGCTTTTTCTTAGTAATTTCTTCTATGAATTCAATTGCTTGAGAGGAAAGATTTTTGTATTCAAAATTCCAAATTCTCAGCAATCTCATTCAGACAACACCAGTTTGCTGGTCTGTATGTCCACTTTTTATTGAATTTAAAAGTTTGTTTTAAACCATAGTCCAATATTTTTTTTATTCATTTCCCCCTATAGAATGTTCAGCCTGGATTTTTTGTTTTCTAAAAGGACAATGAGTTTCACAGAGACATGTTTATTAGTGAAGATGGTCTTCAAATGTGGCAAATTAAGTCCAACTACCCTGACTCTCCAGTAAGAATATCTAAAGTATGTCTAGGTTGACTATATTATTTTTATTCATGATACAAATTTTTGTTTAATAACAAATATTAATTTCTGGTAATTTGAGATTATCTAAGAGATATTAGTAGCTCTAAGGATGCTGAAATGCTCTTTGTATTCATTCTTAGTCATAATTGGACACAGCTTCCTTTTCATTGGAAGTTAAATTTATATACCATTATTATATGCACACAAATAGTATTATGGTCATAAACACAGAGGGATTCAACTCTATTCTTAATTATTCATGCTAGTGGAAGGGAGGCCATGACAACACAGAGCTATATACTATCCAAAACCTTTAAATATTTTAATTGAGAATGTCCTGCTTGACTTTTGTTTGGAACTTGAAAATTTATAAAAATGATATATGAAACTTAAGAATTTATTAGGTACCTGCTGTATACAGAGTTCTAAGTATCAGGGGACATTACAGGATATAAAAGGAATACCTGGTAAATCATTTGCTGAGAGATCAAGGCAATCAAAAATTAATCTCCCTTGTGCCCCCCCATATAGAAACAGAGAAGAAATGGAATTCTGGGAAATGTAATTCAGCCTAGCCAAGTTGACACATTACAAAGCCATCACACCTTGGTAGCAAGGCTTAAGTCAAGTTCCATCTTCCTGTATCCCTCTCTGTACCACACTTGTGACGCTATCTAGAGAGAGCAGGACAATAATGGATCAATTCATTACCAGACTTAAATTTGGGTGGTGAGTCAATGAAATACAGAGCAAGTATCTTGGGTAAAATGGATCTTGACTCCTGAGTTGAAGGGCATAATTGCTATAATATTAAGAAACAGAAAAGCATTTCAATATCCAGAAAATTATAAAAAAGAAACCCAAGTAAAGTCACTGCTTTCTGGCTCTAGGACAGGTCATGGTAAGTGACTTGCTCAGGTCACAGTGTGTTAATAGCAGAACAAAGCCTAAAATTCCTCTTTTCTAATCTCTCTTGCCATGAAGGTCCTAGTCTTCTATAATTGGATTAAATTTCATTTCTCGATGGGACAGTTTTAATAGATATTTTGACTATGGCCACATAAGATACAACAGGTTAAATCAATTTCATCAATTTTATTGACTTAAGTAACTGAGGTTTAAAACTATAGCCACATACCAAAGCCAGCCATTGTTCCAGTCATATTAGAAAACTTGCTATTCATTGCACATTCCCCACATATTTTTTTCTCAGAGCTGGCATTCAGTTGAAATGCATTATTATGATAGTACAAGTTGTTAAAATATTAAAACATTTCTGTTCCAGTTGATAAATAGGCACATGTCTGATAGACACCCCCACCACTCCCAAATGTCTTTAACCATCACAAGAACCATCCTGACTTCTCTTCAGGAAGTTTTCACAATCCAATACTTAAAGGGGACACAATCAGGGCCTTAGAGTAACCTACTTGGCACTATGGGCCACATTCATTCTGATTGATCAGTGCTGGGGCCACCATTCATCCTGATTGGTCAATACTGGTAGCACCATTTATTCTGGTTGGGTAGTGCTGGGGCCAGCATTCATTCTGATTAGTCAGTAGCAATAGTACTGATGACCTTTTCCCTTCCATGTTTTTGTTCATACTATTCCCTCTGCCTGGAATCTTCTTCCTTGTTTCACCTGCTCACCTTTTATTTCATGTCTGTCACAGAGAAATGGCTTACACAATTGTGGGAGCTGGTGAAGCCATCTCTATAAGGCTGTTGTTTCCATATCTGAGGCTGGAGCTTGAAGTCTATGAGGCTAGCATTCAGAAAGGCACCCCGAGTGCAAGGAGAAATTGGAACCTTCTCTGTTCTTGCTTCTCACCTTAATGATAAGCATATCCTTTAGAAGACAAAGCCCTTTATCACAAAGCTAAACATATACACCTGACCTAGAAGTCAGGAAAGCTAAGTGGAGATGCAGAGGAAGGTAGAACAATCATAGGCCCAGCTGCTGCTGCTGCACACCAAGAAGGTAATTTAGTGACATGTGTGCACTGCGAAATGGCTGCTGCTTCCCTTCTGCCTTCAGGAAGAATCTCCCTTGTACCCTCCTCCACAATCTCATCGTTTCTGAGGGTCATGAATCTGGGAGCATCTTAGCTGGGTATTCTAGCTCAGGGTCTCTGGTAATGTCACAAATTACAGCCTGGAGCTGTAGTCATTCAAAGGGGCTGCAGGATCAGCTTCCAACCTCACTTACATGGCTATTGGCAGGTGGCTTCACTTCCTCATCACATGGGCCTCTCCAATATGGCAGCTGGCTTCTCCCAGAGCAAGGAATCAAGAAGACAGAGAGGTGATGCCACACTGCCTTTCATGACCTATTCTCTGAGTCATAAGTGACTCTTGTTAGTCAGAAGTGAGTCATTAAGTCCAGTCAATACTCAACAGGAGGAGGAGAGGATTACACAGAGCATAAATATGAAGAGACTTTGATGATTAGGGGACATCTTAGAGTCTGCCTCACATGGGTTGGAAGGTTTAAGGTTTTAGGCAGGGGGCCATGCCAGAATTCTTTAGCTGACCTCAAATGAATTAAACTCACTTTCCATTACTTAGTGTGTGGAGTCATGTTCTTTCTTTTTCCTTTATTATTATTTTTTTGTCTGCTCACTGAAAATAGGCCTTTAATGTAAAACCAAAGACTGGATTTTATAAAAATACTTTCGAAGAACAAGGAAAGGGAATCCAATTTGGACCTAACCTTTCTTTACTAAAATAATTTCCTTTCCTGCAGCCAAGTCTGATTTGGCCTCTAGAAAATACTGATGGGAAAAGTAGACAATTCTGATTTCTCACATGCACACACACACACACACACACACACACACACACACACACACACACACAATTCCGAGTTTGTCTCATCCAAACAGATATTGTAACCTAGTCAAGGGAGTTCCAGGCTAGCCCTAGGTGCTTGGATGATACAAGAGATATATATGTTGAATAGCTAATATAGGTAATAATTTATTGAGCACTTACTAAGCAGTAGGCACTGTCCCAAGGGCTTTGCATTATTATCACACTTAAATCTCAAACAACTCTATGAGGTAGGTACTATTGTTTCTCCCATTTTTTACAGTTGACTAAACTGAAGCTTCGAGAGATTACATGACTGAGAGAGAAGCTTAGAGACATTACTTACCAAAGCTCATGGAGCTATCTAGTGCCAGGACCAGCTCTCTACATTCCTAAATGTTCCATAACCCTGCTGTCACCATATTTCTATATGACACACTAGGTGTTAAAGCAGGTACGTATGTTCCTTGCTCACCCTGCTTAATAGTGCTTTGAGGAATTATTATCCCCATTTATGAATGAAAAAATTAAAGATATAACTTGCTTTAGCCCACACTGTTAACATACCCAGAATAACAGCCCAGAATTCAAGCCCCAGAGCTATCTGAATCACAAGTCTATGCTCCTACTCCATTTATTGCCTTCTAGCTCGGTGGTTTTCAAACCACTGAAACTATAACCTATTAGCATAGAGTTAAGTCAATTAAGTGCATCCCAACTAGCATTTAAAATATTGGAGCAGAGCAGAATGAAAGAGAAGTAGAGAGAAAGAAAGAGAAGAAAAGGGAACAGAAAATATTAGTATGCTCCATAAATAGTGACAGTAAGCATTAGTGCTTAGTGAAAGTTTTATTTCAGTTATGGATATATGTATGTGTGATTTTGTGTGTGTGTGTGTGTGTGTGTGTGTGTGTGTGTGTGTGTGTATTAGAATATAAAATGCATTTTTTTTTTACTTTAGTGGCTATCAAAAGCATTCGAAATCCTCTGCCCTAGCCATTCTATCTACTCTTAAGGTAAGTGTTCAGGTTCTAATGATAGCTTACCTTCACTGTACATTTTCTTCTGGCCTTACCACTTGGAAAAGGGTGGTTCTCATTCTTAATCTACTTCCTAGTGCCCTTTCTGCTAAAATAAAATTATTGAAGAAAATCATATGCAATTGATTAAGCTGATCTCAACTTACTAGCTGTGTGACCTTTGGCAAGTTACTTAACTTTTCTTTGGGTACCTCCCAGCATCCCAGTGATTCCAGAGCACAGGTATCAGGACCTTGCTAAGGTGGATTAAGGAGAGGTCAGTATGCTCACTCTCCCCTGCCTTGGCCCTATGGTACTGACAGAGTGAATGAGATCCCAGTGCTGAAGGCTAGAGCTAACATGTCACCATGAATTCTCTGATAAAAAACAAACAAACAAAAAAAAAACAGAAAACAGAGCCAGAAGAGCATTTAGTGTTTTAAGCAAAAAGCAGGGCTGAGAGATGCTGGCTGCACACTCTGCAAGGGCTCTCCCACAGAGGAGATCAAGTACGTAGCTTTTACTTTCCCCATTCTTAGGTGGGGTAATTATGTGCTCATTTATGTTGCAAGATCATGTGAATTTCTTAGTACAGTGACTGGAACAGCAATCATCAAATAGATACCAGCTATTACTATTTTATCTATATAGACTGGAGGAATCTTAATAGAGTCTCATGTTTAAGGAAATTCTGAAAAGAGTAAGAAGGGAAATGAATTATTTTCCAGCCTTGAATTCCTCAACCCCATGAAAACATAAATTAACATAAGTAGGTATACATTCTTTTAGTTCATGTATTCATCAAACACTTATTGAATGCCTACTATGTGTCAGGGACTAAGTTAATCTAAAATGAAACATAGTTTTTAAAGGTGAGACCCAAATTTATAGATGCTTCTTAAAGTTGGGGTGTATTAGAAAAGCAGAGTGATAAATCACCCTGGCACCTTATTTTATGATTGTGGACAAGAGTGATCATCACTTCACTTTCATATGTAAGCTCTGTCAAATGAACTTCAGTGATAATAGCCTCATTTTTTAAAAGCCGTGTCCACTTGGCATCCAATTGATTGAATCTGAGGTCTCCACTTTCCATTTTTTATAGTTTGGTTCTTTCTTTCTATATCATGCCATAATCGGAAGAATTGATTTTCCTTGTACATCATCTTTTCTTCTGTTCAATGCCAAGGTCCTTCTTTTCTCTTCTATCCTCACCCTCCATTCTCCTCCTGTGTTCTTCCAGTTATTTCTAACCCTGAGCTATGGCACCCATATTTTTTTTCCTATGAAAGGTGAATTGGCAAGAATCAAAATGTGGGTGTTAGGGAGAAAGCCACAGTACCCCAGGATACTGACTTCTAATTCTTTTCTATAAATCTTTGCTTAGGGGGCTGGGAAGCTTACCACACACACACACACACACACACACACACACACACACACACACACTCACACACACACACACACACACAAATGCCTTTCTATACTTAAAGTGCATTCATAGAACTTAATATTCCCAAAGGATCATGTAAAAAAGCAGGGCCTCAAAAATGTTGGTTAACTTTAACTGAGCATAAAAATGATGATATTTCAGCCTGTATTTATTATAGAAAAGTAACAAACAGAAATTTTTACATTTGTGTGCCCCTTTAAACTTTACAAAATATTTTCACATGTATTTTATTTCACACACTTATACCTCCACTGCTTCATAAAATCAATGAGAACAAGGATTGTTTGATGTTAGAAGAAACCTGTGAAGTAGATACAGCAGGTATTCTATCTTTATTTTTCAGACAAGGAAACTGAGGTTCAGGGACACTGTGTCTTGCCCAATGTCACTTAGTTCTTAAAGAGCAAAGTTAATTCTGGAGCCTAAGACTTCTGGCAGTCAGCACTTGTCCATCAACACCTGATGTATGGACACGTTCGGTGTCCAGTTCACCTTGGTTTGGGTCCAACTGCACCATATCCAACAGACATGGGTCTTCAGAGTCTTTTAGTGCTAGAGCTCAGGCTACAAGCAGTCCCATATTAGCAGAGAAACAGAACTTTCCATAGACTTTTCCAGGGAGGATTTGCTAATTTGCAGCAGCTAACAATGTTCCGTGTTAATATTTGTCAGCATGATTGTCACATCATTTCAGTACGGTGGCAGGGACTCAGCTCTGAAATTCTATATAGTTAAAGCATCTGGATCACAGTCTTTCAATGGCTTTGAGAGAACCCAAAGAACCTGTTCTTGAGTCTAGTGGGCCTCTGGTCAAGATGACCCTTCCCATCAGGATGTACTGCCAGGCATCCAGCCATGATGATGCCCTCAAGAAGTCTATGTCATGACTCCTGTCTGTCATGGGCAGCATCCCAGTGACTCCAGAGCACAGGTATCAGGATTTTATAAAGGCAGACCAAGGAGAGGTCTCAGTGACCTCCCCTATCATACTGACTGTGTGAATGAGATCCCAGTGGTGAAGCCTAGAGCTACCATGTCATCATAAATTCCTTGATCACAAAGCAGACCAGAAGAGCACTAATGTTTTAAGCAAAAAGCAGAGCTGAGAGATGCTGGCTGCATTCCCTACAAGGGCCCTCCCACAGAAGAGATCAAGTAACTAGCTTTGAGTGGTAGGAGCACAACACACAGTAAAGCTACACAGTGGGGAGATAACAAAAGAAAAGAGGCAACCTGCATCAGCCCAGTCCATCCCAAGTAGCACCCCCACCCTTCCCCTAAGTTGGTACACTTCTGGTTCTTCCACAGCCTTTCCTGGCCCAATTCCAGCACCATGAATTCTAAAAATGAAGATAAGGAAGAAACTCATCAGACAAATGGAGCTTCTTTGAACAAAGACTCCTCTGGAAGTCTGATTTAGGTTTTGCCACCCAGAAGCCCACTCTAATAGAACTGATATAGAGCTGGGCCACCTGAATGGCTGGTGATACAACAATGTTCAAGCCCCACAAGATGGACATCTCAGGGACAAAATGGAAGAAAAAATTGCTGCAGACCCATAATCTCAAATTTGAATGCCTACTAGAGTTCTTTCTAATCCAGGGATTCTGGATAGAGGCTGTCTTGTTCTCTTTTATCTTGGATCTAACATAGGGAAGGTATATATTTTTTTAAAAAAAGTGTTAGACTGAAGATAGAGCTAGAGACATAACTAGCTTTTGAGAAACATTAATGTGAAGCTTGTCCTTACTGTACAGAAGAAGCCATTTTGTATTGCTTTAATTTAAAGTCAGACTAAATAATTTTAGCAATAGTATGTCAAGGAAGTGGAGAGAACCCCATTACCTATTTTTATATCATTTATTCTAAATAAGAACTTTAATCATTGCTTATTAGTTAAATAGTGTTTGTGTTGTTCCAAAACCCAGGTTTCTTGATTCCTTTACAACTGTGTGTGCCCCTAAAGAGCATTGACAAATCATGGAGTGAAGAGAAAAGTTTAGACATCTATTTACACAGCTTTGGCCCATTTGACCCTGTGTTGGTACTGCATGGCCTTGTCAGTTAGAAATGTCCAAGATCTAATTGAGATACAGGTATAATTAAAAATCAGATGTGGTCTACACCATGCCACCCTGAACAAGTCTGATCCCATCTGATCTCAGAAGCTAGGCAGTGTAGTGCCTGGTTAGTACTTGGATAAGAGACCACCTAGAAAGACCAGGTGCTGTAGGCATAAAAAATAAAATTAAAAATAAGGGATTGTAAGATAACAAGGTCCTTGTAATCTGTGAGGTCAACCAAGGGTTGCCTTCCCTAAAAAAAAAAAAAAATCAGAAATGGCAGGGGTTTCTTTGTTAAAATTGGACTGTCCTGCCCTCTTAGTAGACATAATGGATCACTTTTTCTGCAGCTAGTTCTACTGTAGTAGCACTTGGGGCTATGCTGTTAAGAGAAATGCTTTTCTTTCATGTGTCACACACAGAATAGTCTTACATGTTCTTCCTTGCACTTTAAAGTGAAATTGATTTCTTATTTGGTTGAAACTTTGTAAGGGAGAAAATTCGGTATACTGATTTGACATAGACCTTATAGTGCTAAACTTTTAAAAAGTAAATAAAATGGTAACTACAGTTAGATTATACTCTTGAGGCTCATGTAAAAATAGTGTCACCTTATTTTGGTTTTCTTGTTCAGCCCAGGGGCTAAAACTTTTTTTTCTAAAGAATGGAAGAAATTAATTTTTTTTCTGTATAATGTCATTTCCCCCCAAAATGAGCCTTATACCTTTAACACATGCATGCCTTACTGAGGAAAGGAAATGGGGAGGCTGCCTTTTTGTTTCTCCTCATTGTGCACATGTTTAGTTATTGTCTTAAACATTTTCCCAAATGCCTATAGTTTTCAGATATCCTGTCTCATAAGTAACCAGCCTTTCTATAGAGAAACTATGGAGTCTAAAATTATCAGAACAATTAATTTATTTGTATCTTCTGTTATGCTTTATATCTCTTACTTGTTCTGATATAAAATCTTAACTACTTTCTCAAAAAAAAAAGGAAAAAAGAAAACGAGACTTCCATTCTTATCCAAGCTTGTTATTCACACTAGCACATACCAGCAAAGAAAATTCACCATTGAAATTTCACATTATTCCAATGTAAAATTATCATCTTCATACTATAAATGAATAACTTTATATCTTTAAATCTAAGACACCATTAACTATGGCACACCATTATTTTATGTACCACTAACCAGAAACAATGCAGACAATTAAACTATGATATATCATTAATCGTTGGACACATACTGGTTTCAGAGATAGCAGAATGTGAAAACATGTGTCTTAGAATTGATGAAATAGGGTAACTGAAAATGCAGAGAAATAAAATATTTTTTTCAGAATTAGAAATTTATGTATGTTTAAGATGATTAACTGAACTTCAAAAAGATATGGAAGCATCTCTTTTTCTTGGAAAGATAAAGACTGTCAGGCCTCAGAAGGCACAGCTGCAAGGTGATGAGGGGGCACAGGAGACTTCTCTTTTAATATCTGAAGTAACAGCCCATGTAAAAACAATTGCACTTATTGTATGTAACTCATGGGCTCAACCAAAACCATTCATTCACTCATTCATTCAACAAAGATGTGCTGAGTTTCCATTCTGTGCTGGGCACTATTCTGGGCATCTGGAGATAGTGCACTGAATAAACAAGTGTGGCTCCTGCCCTTCTGGAGCCTGCAGCCCTGGGGGACCAACCCTGGAATTACCATCCAGGTGCATGATTTCGGGTAAGTTACTTATCCTTCAGTTTGCTAATTTATAAAATGTAATAAAACAGTTAATTTATGGGATTGTTGTTTGTTACTAATTCCAGATTTTGTTTCACACAGAGATGGACTAAAGAAGATAACTTCCCCAACAAAGAGGCAACACCTCTGCATCTTATAAAAGGAGATAAGGGAGGTTTCCTGAATGAATGGACGTTCTGTACAAAGTAAGACCCAGTTGCATCGCTTCCTTTAGAGAAAGAGTTGGAACATCCAGGAAAATATTTCAATATTCTTAGAACCAGAGGTGGACATAAGATGGACTTTCTAGAATCCCAAAATAAGAGAGAGTGAGGAAGTCTGGTAGAAAATTGTGTTTTATCAGCTAATGTATGCACAGTCCTTCTCTAGATGCAAAATCAATTATTTCCAATTCTTCTTTAAGGAACATATATGCCTGTTTACCTAGGACTGCCCATGTGTATGCCTGTTTTCCCAACTTTAGTAAAATTTATATCAATTATATAAAAGGGACTTAGAATAGCCAGGACAATTTTTATAAAGAACAAAGCTGAAGATTTTTAAAAGGAGGATTAATAAATTTCCAGATTTATTATAAAGCTACGATAATCAAGATACTGTGATATTGGTATAAGGATAAATATGTAAATCAATAATCTGGAAATAAGCCCTTCATTTATGGTCAATTGTTGACAAAGGAGTCAGGCAATTCAGTAGAAAAAGGATAGCCCATTTTATATATTGTGTTGGACATTGAATATCTGGGGAAAAAATTAACCTTGCCCCTTATCTCACATGTTAAAGAAAAATTAACTCAAATTGTTATATAGAGACCTAAATATAAGAACTAAAACTACAAAAATGCTAGAGAAAAGTTAGGAAAAAAAACATTTGTGACACAGAGTTAAGCAAGATTTATTAGAAAGAGCACAAAAAATCCAAGCCATAAAAAAAAAAAAAAAATTGGTTATTTGGACACTTCCCAAAAAGCTAAATAAATGAGTTCTCATTATGGTCAAGCCTCTTCATGAGGAAGTGATACTTCCCGGTGATACTTATCAAAGGTCTCGCTCTACAGCCCTTCGGCAATGAGTAAGCCTGATCAGAAACCGTAACTGCAGACCGACCATCTCAGCTCCACACTAAGCAAAGTCTTCTGATTTTGCTTTGGAATATAGATTTCCTGTGGTCACAAAGCCTCTCCATTATGCAGAAATCTTAGTGGCCCTGGACAGATTTTGTAATAACCACAAACTCTTAGGCCCCAGGAGATCTAAATCTATTTTTCACTTCTTCTTTTATGGTGTTTAAATTTTCCAAACTGGTAATTAGAAATCATGTTCTGAACCACAGCATGCTAATGAGACCCAAACTTGTTAGATAATCCTAATCTCCATGCCACTACCCTCTCTTCCACTAGAATATTAGCTTCCTGAGGGTGGAGATTTTGTCAGGTGTCTTCACTGATACATCTCTAACACCTAGAAAAATGCCTGACATATAGTAGGTGCTTAAATATTCATTGAATGTAAATAAATTTTACTGTAAGATCATTTTGAAAGAGCCAAAATATATGGTTATTCTAATTGTAAGAACGGAATTAATTCTTACCTTTCTTCAAATCTTCCCACACATCCATTATTTTAACAGTGTATGAATTTGTTAAGATGTTGATTTGACAGCTTTATAGGAGACAAAATGGCTTAAATGAGATAGAAGTTAACTTTTTTGTAATAATAATAGCAAGTCTTTATATGGCTCTATACCAATCTCTTTACATATATTAACTGATAAAATTCTTACAATAACCCTATGAGGGAGAGATTGTTAATATTCCCAATTTATGAATGAGAAAACTGAATCACAGTTTTAATAATTTGCCCAAAGTAACACAATTAATTGTCAGATTTAGATTTGGACTCTGGATCTGGCTCCAGAATCTATGCTTTTATCTACTATACCCATGTTTTTCAACTTTTAATTGGTATAAAAATTGTTGGGAGATTTTTTTTTTATGCAATTGTAATTCAGCAGGCCTGAGGTGGAGCCCAAGATTCTGCATTTCCAATAAGTTCCCAGGTGCTGCTGCTGATGACTCAAGGACCACACTTTGATTAGCTTGGCTAGGCACTGCACTGAACCACCTTCCCGGTAAACATCCCAACTAGTAAGTGGTCCAGTTGGTTCCGTTTCACTAAATGATCTGAAGATCCAGGCGCCTTCTTCCTTTTCACCATCCACAATGTCTGTATGGTCAAACATGAACCATAACCACCACATCCACATCTTCCAGTCTTTGAGAAAAGGGAAAGAGAAAGTGGAGAGCAAGCAGCTTCTTTTTAAGTGCATGACCAGAAGTTACACATCACTCTGCACACTGCTCATCAGCCAGACTTAGTCATGGGGTCAGACCTAAGCTTCAAGGAAGGCTGGGAAATGTCATCTCCAACTGGACAAACACTCAGCTAAAACTCAGAAAGTTCTATTAGTAAAATAAAATTTTTTAAAAAATAAATGAATGTAGATTGGTGAAACAACTAGCAGTCCTTGCCACAGTAGACTAAAAAGCCTTTGGTTATTTCATCACACTTGTTATCTCTTTCTTCTTAGTGTGATCCAATATAGTATCTTCTATTTCCCTCCATCTCTGTGCAAAATTTTTTTTTGTCTAGAAAAAAAATCGTTTTACCACTAAGTCATTTCCCTTAGTGTGATTCCCCCAAAGCTCTGATTAAATGGAAAGGAAGGGTCCATTCTTGCATGCCCTAAATTAGTACATTAGGATGACTAATAAGCATTTTAAACATCTGAGTTCCCCCCATCTTTCTTTAGCCATATTTCTTTAGTGGCCCATCTACTCTCAATCTCTACTTAAACCTTAAGAAAACCCAATGAAGTTAGAAATACTGTCCTTGAATTGATTTATTTTGATTAATTTTTCCTCTTTTTGTCTAACTGAAAATACTGATAGTAGCTTCTTGGTTTCTTATCTCTATCATAACCAGAGAGGGCCTGAAGAAAATATTGTGAAGGTAATTCATTTTAAGTAGATATGATTTGAATCTAGTTTAGACAAAGACTGGAAGGCTGCCTTTTTATTGGAATGTCTTAGCCTAAACCTAGCAACTCAGAGACATTTGGATTAGGCAACTCATACAAAGCACGTATCCTGCAAGCGGTCACGGATGAGTTGGCTGGAAGTAAAGAATGTAGTGAGGAGCTGTGGTAGCTTAATACAGCCAGTCACTTGTGCAGGTTTTAAGAAAGGGCTTAGGAGTCCTGCATATCACTCTGGAACCTGGATCTTTTTAAAAGGATTTTATCTTCACAGTTGGAAAATATATTTGAGACTATTGCTCTGTTTACAAGCTTTTGAATTAGACACAAAAGCAAAAGCTAGCCAAGAAGGAAAAGAGAAGCAAGTTGGGGTGAGGCAAAAATCATTATTTTTGTGGCCCAGCACCAAAGTTGATAAACTTTGGGTTTCTGAAACAGGTCTGCAAAATCTACCCAATAAAACATATTGAAACAAATTGAATTAATTCTTTTTTTTTAGCAGCCAAAATGTAGCATCAATTTTAGATGGACCTGGGAGTTATTTCTAATAATTGGTTTTCAAAAGATGACACCTGTCTATATATTGAAAGGGGTCATAGCCCTTGAATGGGCCTTGGCAGACGGCATGGCCAATCCATTTGTTTTAGCTTTCTCAGTAATCAGTGAGCATCACTACAGGCTCAGTTGGTCTGGCTCATTGATTGTAAAGACAGCCAAAATGAACAGCTTGACCATCTCACATCTGATTTCCCCGCCATGTATCGACCCACCAGTCCAAGTTACATATGTTACAGTATTTGCAAAGCTGTCAATGTTAGAAAACACTTATTGGGCATTTGCTATTGATAGGGGCTTTATAAGAACCTATTGAAATTAGAAACTAACCCACCCTGGCCTGTTTGAGCTTTGAAAAGTCTTTTAAATGGGGAGAGAGAGGAGGTTTATTAGATACCTACACATTCACACAAACAAGGCAGTAACAACAATAACAGAACAGATAACTCTTTCTGAGAATTCCCTTTGATGTGACTAATTGGGCAGTAACTGGGAATGAAGCAGATAGAGAACAACGTGCGTGCATACATGTGTGCGTGCGTGCGTGCGTGTGTGTGTGTGCGTGTGTGTGTTGCTTTTAATCTACCTTTATTTTTTTTAAATCTCAAAATGTGTGGAGTGGAGACCAAACCCAGGGACCCTTTCTAACCCAAGAAGAGGAAGTGCTGGCATCTGCTGGTAGAGGTGGGGAGTGTTCCTTAGCACAAGTCTTCTCATTAACTCAGATGACCTGGTCTGTCTGGAAACTGTCTGCATTTCAGACCCCTTGGCTGATTTACGGTTAAAGCAAAATGGGTTGTTTGAAATTGTGGAGCCAGCGGTTTGCTTTCATTAGTCTTTAAAGCCTTCAGTTGAATTCAGGACAAATCAGAGAGATCTCTCATTGTACTAAATAAACTTCTAACGATACTGATTGAGCTCCTCAGATGGAACACTGTGGGAACACAGAAAACTCACGGCCCATTAAATCACTGAGCGCACTTAATTGAAATTTTGATACTCTGGTCACCCATGGCTAAATGAAGAGCAGAGGTTTAACGAGTTTACCAGGTTAAAAATGAGCCCATGTCAGGCAAGAATCAGATTCATTAATTAGGACTCCACTTAAACTATTGAGTAGTTTTACTTACCAGCAATACTAAAGTGGGGGGAGGCAGGAGAGACTTGGAGATAGGGATGGCCACCTTTGTTTGTGGCCAGTTATGAACCACTAAATGAGGGTTAAGAGGAAACAGTGGTTAGCGAGCAGACCATTTAAACCAATTTCACCACTAACCACAATAAACCTGAAAGTCCAAAGTCCTTGCAATTTTACTTATGAAGCTGATTGAGACTGCAGAATGACAATTCCCTCCACTCAATTTGGAGGCAGTTTCCAGACCATGGATGATCCCTAAAATGCCTGGCTCCTTCCAAAGCTACAGCTTATATGGAATGAGAACTTGGCAGTCTCCTCTAGAAAAGATGAACTCTTCTTAGTGCCCAAGTCCCTGAGTGGATATATGGACAAAACCAGTCTGTTCATTAGGTAATGAAAAAAAAAAATCTTCATTTCAATTATCAGCAATTAGTTGAGCACTGGGAACTCAGAGTGTGGGCTTTGGAGAAATATTGGCTCTGCCTCATTCTGTGAGATCCTTGAGGCTCCACTTGTTCACCTCCAGAATAAGAGAAATAATACCTAACTCCAAAGTTGTGGGGATGCCATGTGATAACCTGGGTCAGGTGTTTAGCTAGTTTCTCCTATTTACCAAGCATTTCACAGATGAAGATGATTGCCTTCTAGCTTCAACTGTATAAAGCAATCAACAAGAAGAAAAAAAGAAACAGGTACAAAATGCTTAGAGGAGTTTAGTCTGACAAACAGCTATAGGAACCGAGGAACTATTCATACGTGAAGGACATCCATTTCTGGAGACTTACTTTGTGTTTACTTTCTCTCTCTCTCTCTCTCTCTCTCTCTCTCTCTCTCTCTCTCTCTCTCTCTCTCTCTCTCTCTTTCCCTCCTTCCCCTCATATGCCTTATTCCCTCCACCTGCTTTTGTACAAAAAGAGCTTGGTCCTGCTAGCATTTTCTTACAAAGCAACGGCATCTTGTCTCTGATTCAAAGAAACTGCAAGTAAAATTGTCATAGCTGAGTCTGCAATTTAATGTGTTTTATGCTTGTTTGTGACAACTCAGTGCTGTGTTGAACATATTAATCTTCTGATTTTGGTGTCCTGGTTCTGTAATTCAAAAAAAAAGCAGCTGAATTAGATGTGTATTATTTGACTGTTCAAGACCACTCTATATGCACAAAAGGGACTTGTGTGGAGAAAGACTAGTGTGTCTAAAAAGAGATTACTGAGGGGACATGTTGGGGAGGATCAGAGGTTGGACAATCTTTTCCTCCAAATAGGAATCTGACTAAATGACTATTTAAGTCCAGCAACTCAGAATGGCCTTTTTTTTTTTTTTTACTCCTGTAACTATCACATACACACACACACACACACACACAAACACACCTATGAGAAGATAAGGACAAACAGAAATGAAATAATGTCTCAGCCTCTTGATATCTACATATGCATTATACTAGAGTGAACATTGTGACTCATGGGACACTGAGACTTCCAAAAGTCACAGCCCCACATGAGATATTGCAAAGAAATAAGACTGATGGAAAATTGCATTTGGATCTTGAAATTCATTCCTATTAATCAGAAGAAAAATATTATAAACTCAACATTCATTCAAATAGGTATTAAAGATTATTTCTAATTTGTACTCATTCTGGTAGTTCAAATTCATTCTTTATCAGTTTCTTTACCCTTCCTTAAATGGTCTAATGTTTCAATTTGCAGGGAAATGTATTAGAATTGAGCAACTTGAGAGTAGGGGTTTTTAAAAAATCATTTTTTGTATTCCTAATTTCTAGCTCAGTGGCTCACACCACATAGAACCTCAACATATTTATAATGAATGAGTGAAGGGTTAAGTTGTAGTAGCTTTCAAACATCAGTGAATAAATAACTTAAAAAGTTTTTTTAAATAAAAAGAAGCAGTACTTTTTTACTTGAGATACTGATAAAACTGAAATGTTGATAATAATTCCATTTTGTGTCTTGGGTCAGCCGAAAAAAAATTTATATATATATATATATGAGAGAGAGAGAGAGAGAGAGAGAGAGAGAGAGAGAGAGAGAGAGAGAGAATTATCTGGAAAATGTTCTTCTATTTAACAATTTCAGAGAAGAAGCACAAATATACTCTCAAGGTTTCCTTCCACAAGATTCTTGCTGGCAACTAATAGTGTGTTTTGGGTAGTTGCAGGGCTCAATAGCACTGTATATACTCTAAAACAATAAAGAATGGCTTGAATCATAGTAAAAAAAAAAAAAAAGAACTAATGAAAAGGGACATAAGAGATATAATGAAAATAAATAGTTCCTCTTCCAACTTCCCTCCAGGGAGCAGGTTATAAAAGATAACTGGAATAGTAGACTCTGGAATAAAATTCTTCTTCCAGGGTAGAAACTAATTAGGGCTGAGTATATGAAAGCTCAGGTTTAATTGTTCTTTTTAATACAGTGAGAGAAGGCATTCATCATGCTACGTAAATGAGTGTTTCATTAACGGAGCATACCCCCAATAGAATACAATAAATTAATATTTTTATATATCCTGTAATTATTTTGTGAGTAGCTCATTTGTAGTACATTGTACTTAGGGATATGTGTTAAAAAAACATTAGTCAGGTAAATGTCATCATGTACAATACACTATAATTGTTAATATCACAATTAACCTTTTTTTAATATTTTAATATTCTCAGACCCTTCATGAAGATGACCACTATTTTCTTAAGCTTCCGAAAAGTCTAATTTCTAATTCACTCTCTGATATTGATTTCTATATTTCTCTTGAAAGCTCATTTGGGGCTATTCTTTGTATCTGACCAGAGGACAAGATGGTGAATTTTATTTACAACATCACATCTCTGTTGGTTCATCAGTACCTGGAGGCTACACCATAAACACCCAAAACATCACTGCCTCACTTATGACAACACAATAATCTTTGCCTGCTCTTATGTCTATTTCTTCTCTGGAGTAAATAGGGATTTTTGTGACACAGATGACATCTTCCTGGGCACACTGCCATATGAACACAAATGGTAGCCTTAGGACACTCTAAGCAATCTGGTTATAAATATCTTCTTACTTCTAAATACTCAGCTGACAAAGTGATTGTGTTAGCTAGGTTAAATTAAAAATGCAATATGCTCTTTAACCATGTTAAGCTGTCCTTTTCTTTCCCCTAAGAAATTCTCATTCTTTTGCAGTTGATATAAATGTGCCTACAGCCTGTATTGTGACTTGGCATGCAGTTTCCTTTTAAATTTATTCTAGAGGAAATAGGATCTGAATATCACCTGGCTATAAATCCTGAATCAGCCATTGACTCTCCATGTGACCTTGGGCAAATTATTTAACCTCTTTGTACCTCAGTTAACTCGTCTGTAAAATGGCAATGATGACAGTGTCCATATCTTGAGATATCTTGTTGGGAAGACCATGAGTTAATATTTTAAAGTGCTTAGCATAGACTTGGCCACATATGAAAGCAATATCAAGGTTTACTATTATGTCTTCCTCGGCTCTGCTGCTGAAAATTATCAAGCAAGATATTTATCCTAAGAACCTTATGAATTTTAAGGTTCTCAGGGCTGACAGAAGGAGATAAAATATGTGTAAGGCTTGGAAAACTATTTGGGCCTTTATTAAGGCTTGCAAAATGTCAACCAAAGTAAAGACTTAAAGTAATAAATAAAAGTTTTTTAACTGCTAAAATAATTATTCTTTGTTTTAAATTCCCACATTTTCATATTTTATTTTGAGAGAAATCCTTATTGCATGCATAAATGTGTGTATATATACATACACATACACACAGCCATGAGGTAGTCTGTGTGGGTTAAACTTCAACTAATTATTCCTTGTTAGTACTTCCTTGTGTTTATCATGTGTTTTATGCACTAAAAACAGATTTTTGTGGCAAGTATATTCATGCAATGTCCTTTTATATACAATATCCTTATTACTTTTAATTAAAATTATTTATCATGTGCTTATAGTAATATAGAATTACAAATGCCATATGACAGGCATTTTAGCCCAGATGTGTTTAGAATAGGTGAAGCCACCCCTCCTTTCCACAACACAACTCTCTCTTTCATACACAGACACACACACACAATCCTCTACAAAATCTGGTAAATAAATTGGCTTTCTAAAGCAGTCATTGTGGCATTTCTTATTGGAGTGGGGGACAGTCTGGGTAGCTTGAATATATAATGTTTCTATACTAAAGTGGTTCTTAAAGTAGTCCTTGAGAAAGACAGTGAAAAAAGTTAAGACCAGACAAATGGAGGCTTTATGGGGTTGTGCCATCAAGCTTGGAGTCAGCTCATCAACACTAAAAATGCTGCTGAATCAAAAAATCAGAGACGGCTTCAAGTTTCAGTCTTCTGGGACAGGTTGGCCTCAGAGATTTCTTGTCAGATCTTTTTTTATTTGTCTCTGTTGCATAGTAAAACTTGGGTGGGCAAAATTCTCTCCATTCCAGAGACCCTGTATAGACTGCTGTAGGATTTTATTGGACTGATACTCTGTTCTTTTTTAGAGGGCCATTTATGCCCAATGTCTTTCCTCCTCTTAGCCAGCATACATCAGTCTCTAAATCTTCCTCCCCCACCTTTGAAAATTTATGGCAGCTTTCAGCCAGGCTTGGCTTAAAGCCATTGACCTCTGTGGCCCGCGTTATTGACCAGAACACAGCATCTTCTGCCCACATAATATATGTCTCTTTATCTCCCTGAAAGGAAAGGAAATGACTCTTAGAATGGCTAGGAACACAATAAAAATGAGAAAGGCTTTCCCGGGTTTTTTTTTTTTTTCTGTCCTTGGCATTTGGCTTTACAAAAAGCCACACTTGGGGATCAGCATGTGTGCTGGACAGTGCTTTGAACAGTGCCTTGAAAGGGAACCCTTGGGAGCAAGCATTGCAGAACAGAAGGCCTGTCCCAAATAAAATCACCATTTTGTAAGTTCTCATCTTGCGTGTGAGTAGAATGAACAGCCCTATGTCAGCAACACCTGAGAACTGAACCTACAGACTCACTGACATAGTAAGCCCACAGTGACACTCATGAAAAACAGCATGAGTCACAGATTCTCATGCCCTTTGGGGTGGCAGAGGGTGGGTACAGTGGCACAGAAAGTAGGAGCTGGGAGCGCATGAGTACTCATCTAGTACTCCTACATTTACAGATGGGGAAACTGAGACCCAGAGAGAAGACACTACTCACCCAAGGCCACAGAGCAAATAGGTGCTAGAAACAGAGTCCACCACTAATGTATGAAACCTTGTCCTCAAAAGTATTCCCAACTATTAATTCCCCACAAAATAAAGACACAAAATACCGTGTAGTTGCAAAGCTTATACAAAGCAGTAAGCAAAAGCCTCTTGTGTTCCCCTTTCAGGTATTGTTTCCCAAATCTCCTGCTCAAGAATCCTCAACTGCCCTGAAAGCACAATACCAGATGCCTCTCACTCTCACCTTCAGACAGAAGCTGGGAGCAGCCCAAGAAAAACCCTAAAGGAAAACAATGCAAAAAGTGGTACTTACAGCTTTGCTGCCGTTGGACAAGTTTCTTACCCTCTAACCCTTCTCTTCCTGTGGGTACAATGGGTATGGGAGCGCCACCCCTCCCAGGGGTGTTGTGAGAAGTGAGCTAGTTGGCAAGAAAAGTGCTCAATCAATTCAAGCACTATTGTTACAGCCTAGGGTTAAGAAAAACTGTGTCGAAGTCATGTGCTACTGCAAAACACTCAACACGAGCTGGAGCTTTTTATCTGAGCATGCCAGGACTTTCTGGAGGAAATCTTTGGCAGAAGTCATGATTTTTAGCCTAGCTACAATGCACTAAATAACAGCTCATGGATTCTGTCCTAACCTACTGCATTAGTTCTCTTATAGGTTTAAAGAGCAGAAGACCTAGGTGGCACAGAACATCAAGACATGTTGCCGTACTCAGTTCTGTTATATAAATTAGAATCCAGAAACAGGATTACTAGCAGAAGACATATACAATCTACCCATTTATATTTGTGAGCTACCATAAGCAATCATGTCCAAGAAAAAAAAAAAAAAGTTAATGGGACTAGACAGGCTCCTTACAAGTTTTTCTCTAAGTTTTGTAAGTAGTCTCAAGGAAAAGAGCTGCTGCAGATGCCAAACTTTTAAGTAAAACTTGGAAATTAGAAAATTCTATCTGGTAATGTTATTCTCCAGAAATCTGGAGTAAACAGTCATTATTGAATTATTGCAATAAAATATCTCTCTCAGCTTATGTCACACCAAGGGTCCAAGGAGCAATTAAGAACCACTGCACTGGAGGGTTAGCAAACCAGAGAAGTCGTATTTCCTGATCATCTAAGCATCAGGATAAGGGAGAGAGAACTGGAGATTACAGATTGAGGTGAGTTTTTAGTACCTTATCTAACCAATATAGTAATAAATATAAAGCAAAAAGAAACTATTTCAGGGTCTTTAGCCAATTCGGTAAGCTACAACTTTTTACTAAGCCATACTTCTATTTAGAACCATAAAATTTCTCTCTTAAAACTTTAAGAAAGTGTCAAAGTACTAGGACATTAATAGTAGCCTTAAAACGGTGTTCGTATAAGTCAAATGACATTAAGATATTTTTATCCCATTTAGAATCTCTTTTAGTTTTCTCAAATTTTTCTTTTCGGGGATAGCATATTAAGGAGCTTATCAATTCAATCCTAGAAATTGAGTTTTTATATCATGTTTAAAAATTGGATGTCCAACAATAGCGAATTAGCTGAAAACCCAAATACACAACAAAATAATGGGTTATGCAAAATTTTAAAAAAGGTTTTTGCAAGAATGTTTAATGACATGGAAAGATAGATACTGTGTTAAGGGAGACAGTCCCTAAGAGTGTATCCACAATATAATTTCATTTTTAATCTATACACAGAAAAATCTCACCAAATGGCTAATAGTATTAATGTTGACAGCAGTTTTACGTTCTTCTTTTCATATATTTGCATTTTAATAAATACATTGCTTTTGTAATAACCAGATAACAATTGTTAGTATAAAAATTAAATTTGAGTTTCTGCGCAGTTACTTAATTTCTGAAGTAGTGGAAATATAACCATTTCATCCATAAGGTTGTCCCATCACATACATCCTGAAGACATAATTAGAACACAGCTCCCACATCCAGAGAGAAACACAGAAAATGTGCAAACAAATGTGGTTGTGTTTATCTTTATCTTTACATAGTACTTTATCTTTACATAGACATAAATGTCGTATACAAAGCAAATATCTCTCAGCTCTATTGACCATTAGGGTACCTGGATACATTTCAACAGACAGCAATGATTAGTTGTAATCTAGATTCTCATTAGAAAGAATAGTTTTAAGCTCATTGTCACCTAATAATTTCCAGTAGCTTGTTTAAGAAAAAATTCCTTTTAATTTTAAAAAATTAAAAATAATAAATACAAAATTAAATCTACTTTTCCAAATATTCTCTCTATCTGAGTTCCCATTAAATTATTCATTTGACTTGCATTTGGGTGTGACACCAACTGTCTGGGTTGAGTATCATTCTAAAGGAAAATAAATTAGGATGCAATTCAAAGATGTTAAGGATGTTATTCATATCTCCATGTCTTCTTTAGAAAGACCTCAGGAAGAAATTTCATTCTGACATTTTCATAACAAAAAGCAAGAAAAATTTCCCAAAGAATTGAGAAAGAAAGTTATCTAAAGTGGCAAAGCTGTAAGTTTTCATCTTGTGAACATTATGAATCTCCTGGCCAGGGAGACTTTTTCTGATTGCTTTGTACAGCTCGGAGCCAAATGTGTGGCCCAGCTGTGGCAAATGTGTGAATCAACATGGTATAAGTTTTTAAACCTAATTCTTGACTTAATTTTATGTTCCCACCATGTTTGCCTTTTTTTCTCCTAACTTTTTATTGCCAACAGGAATCCCCAATCTGGGATACAGAAAAAGGAGAGACTTGTCAGGTGAGCAGTTCACAAGCTGAAAGTGTACTCCTCTGGAACAAAAGGGGGCCCATTTATATAGAGTGCCACCATGGTCTCTGATTGGTCCATTTTTATGCAAATGAGAAATCTAAGTTTGCATAGTTTTTGAGAATCATACATTCTCATTGGTCAATATGGAACCACTCTGATTGGTCAGTAAAGATGTAAATGAGGGTATAGCTGTGCAGCTCCATTTGGCAGCTCTTAGTTCATTGGTCAAAATATGATTCCAAGAACTCCTTTAAAAGGCTGGCAAGAAATCAGTGCAGGGAACTGGCAGCTCAGTCTGTGGCTTCCCCCTGAAATGCAGAGTGCAAGACAGGCCTCTGCTAGCAATGACTTCTAGACTCTGGTTCTGAATTTGAGCCCATTTAACCACAAGGAGTCCTTCTTGGCAGGTATATTCCTTCTCAGGGTCACCACTCCATACACCACACCTGCAGGAAAGCTTCTTCACCTCTACTTTCAGTTAATTAGCCACTCTTAAGAGGCTTGATGAGAATCAAACAAAAGAGAAAGTTCTCTGTCTTTAAAACTCCCCAGGAAGTCCAGGGTAACATTTTCTCTGTGAAAGCTCTTTACCATGATTTTCCCAGGCCTGCACTTGAGTGAAACCCCAAAGGAAATTACCACTTAGATTAGGCAGAATGTGCTGGCTGCTGGTTTGGCCCCCGCTTCATATGCAGCCAGCAGGCAGCACAGGCAGCTAATGAGCCCAGCAGCGAGGAGACCCCAGGCTGCTGCCCTAGTAAAGGGAAGTGGCCCAGGAGACTCAGGGGGCAAGTGGGGGCAGGTGCATTTGGAAGAGGTGCACACATGTGGGTGAAGGTTAGCACATGAGGAGAAACAAACTTGGGGAGGCCACTGCATAAAACCTACATGGGGAAATGAAGCCATCTACTCCCTTTCCTGCCAAGTCCTTCACTGGCTTATCAGGTGGGAGGACAGAGAAAATAATGGGCCTGCTTTGGGGCCCAGCCACCAACTTGAAACCTCTCTGATAGATGCAGGGGCTTCCATAAAGCCACACCGTAGATTCCTTAAGTGCAGTAATAAGATCTGTTTTGTTTTGTTTTTCCCTTTTTTAAAATATATAATTCAAATAACATAAAACTCACCCTTTCAGAATGTTTCAGTGGTTTTCAGTGTATTCAGGAGGTTGAATTACCATCACCACTCTAATTCCAGAACATTTTCATCACCCCAAAAAGAAACCCTTCTACCATTATCAATTACTTCCCAATACCTCCTTCCCCAAACCACTAATCTACTTCCTCTAAGGATTTGCCTATTCTGGGCATTTCATATTAATGAAAACATACTATATGTGGCTTTTTGCATCTAGCTTCTTCCACTCAGCATAATATTTTCAAGATTCATTCATCTTGTACATGTAGTGTTATCTTCAGATCAGGCAAGGAGTGCCTTAGAGTGTTCTGGCTGTGCCCCTCTCAACAGGGCAGGACATCGAAGAGAATGTGCCTACCATAAGTCTGCCCCCTCTTTTTGTGGAACAAGGTTCTGCTCCTAAAACCCTGGAATTTCCCTGCCTAAAGAGCCCAAGCTTCTTCCCAAGGTCTGCCTTCCTGTGGGACCATGTCACTCTGGTCAAAGGGTAGCTGTAGACATAGGCACAGAGGAAGAATCTGCAGGATGGGATTTTATGACACAGGTGCTGAGGCCACACACAGGGAAGGACAGAGCCAGTGATGAGAAAGGAGGCAGGGAAAGGGAAGGCAGGCTATGGGCTGAAGGTTAGAACTGAGGAGTGAGAACCAGCTCCACCCCCAGCCACCAGTGAGAAACCCCAAAAAGCCCAAGAATTCTAAATTCAAACATACCTTCCAGTCTTAAGTCCCTTCAAAGAGCTTAAAAGGGTAATAGCATTGATGGCATTATGGGCAGAGTAGAACTAGATCAGATGAGGAAAACCTTGTAATATACGGCATGTAGGTCCTTATTTCCTTTGCACTCTTGTCCCAGGTCTTGTGTGTGTTAGGAAAGAATATAATAAATAAAAAATATTTTTTCAAGGACAGGGTATATAGCTGTTATTAGATTTTCAAAGGTCTCAAAAAGTCCAAACACAATGGAAAGAGTTTAAAACTAAAGAGAACACCAGGACAGAAGTCAGAAATTCTGAGTTTTAGCCTTTCTTCTTCCACATACAAGTCAGATGACCTTGGTTAACTTCTCATGATCTTAGTGACCCAGAACAATGAAATGGAAATAATCATAACATACAATAAATTTTGCCATAAATCATGAAGTTATGCAGAGTGTCACTCTAATACATATTTCCTCACCTTCTTTTTTTTTGTCTACAAGCCCCTTCATAAAATTATTAATTTGAGCTCATAAGTTTGCTATGAGCTAAATTTCACTACAATATTGAAAAATATCCATGTAAGACAAAGCTGGATTATATAATTTGTCTAAAGTCATTCAGCTGTAAATTAGTGAGTTAAAATATATATATATAATCAGAAATTTCAATTTTCCTTCCCATGCTTTCAACTCTACATAGCACTTTCTCATCTAAGACAAAACAATGCAAATCATTTCAAGACAGAAATGTTTTTCTGATAACTTTGACTATCTAAATGGTTTCTCTTTTCTCTCATTGTTCAGTAATATTTTTTATAGTTTCTCCAAATGAATTTACACCTAGTATTTGTTCCTGTACTTTTATATTTAATGGGACTGTGAATGAGAAATTTTAGCTGTTGACCATTATGGCTGATACAACATAATGGATGATTTTTTTTTTACTAAATAACAAAACTGATTCTTTTTCTATATAAGGGAGTGGGGGGAAGCTTAACCTCAAAACTGAAAATTAACCCATTTGGTCTGTGATGTGAAATAGCCAACTTTTAAAATTTCTTTATTCAATGAATTTGTTGTTATCATATAGAAATTGTATACATAGATCACAGAAGGCATTTTTCCTTGCTTTGGGGAGGCTTAGGGTTACTTTCGAGATGAGGGGATACCTGAGCCACATCCTGAAGGATAGTCAGGATTTTCCAGGCTAAGAAGGAGGGAAAGAAAGGAGAAAGTTGCATGTGTAGAGCCTTGGGGCTATGAGGACTATGCAGAGGGTGGGCTGCAGGTCAGGAAGGTAGAAAGATGAGCCTGGTTAAGAATCAAATCATGAAGGCCTACAACATAAAGGGTTGTATGTGTTGTGTTGAAAATTTTTGTTTATCCTGAAGGTACATCTTTGGCAGGATTTTAAACCAGGGACTGACATAACCAGACTTATCATTTAGGAAGGTCATTCTCAGTCTTCAGTAAGCTACCTAAGTCTCTTTTTCCTCACTGGTCAAATGTGAATCATACCTACCTTACAGAGCATTCTGAGGATTAAGTGAAATTACTATAAATGTTGGGCACTCTGCTCAATTAATTTTGATGATTATAATTATTATAAATCCCTGATCTCATTGTAGTCTTCTGATTGGCACATAATGTACAAAATGCATTGGGCTAAGCAGGGTAAGATGAAGAGCAGACAGAAATGGAACAGAAGGATTTAGTGACTTTCTCAAGGTCACTCAGCTTTGAAAAACAGGAGCTGGGATGCAAGCTCAAGTCTGTCTGGCTCCAAAAGCTCGCGCTCTTAACTGCCAAACCCGGCCAGAAACTTCTCCCTCCATCTACTCAGACTCTAGCTCTTAGTTAAAATGTTTTTTCAGAATCTCCTAGAAACCGTACCAGCTTTCAGAGAGACACTAACAATTTTCTTTAAAAGTTTCTAGCATCCTCATGACCTGGCTTAAATTCTCAGTGTGCAGCAGCTTTTCAGTGTAGAAGGTATCAGTGGTTTGGAAAGAGCTAAAAGCTGCTTCCCAGCTGTGGAGGAAACCCTGGCGAAGCCTCTGCGCGCCTTCCACCAAAGCCTCACTTTCTCACTGTAACCAGCTCTTCGGAATCCCCAGGACAAAAGCCCACCCAGCTTCGGAGGGTGGAGGGCGCTGGCTTTGGCCAGTTCCAGGGGTGAGCAGGAATTCTCTGCTGCTACTGGGCAAACAATGGCTGGTTGCTCCCGGCCAGGTGCAGCAGACCCTCCTGGTGGGGACCAGAAGTGGCATGCTTTTTGTGAGCTCCAGGATCAAGAGGGAAGAAGGTCTAGTTTGGTTTGGTCTCTTACGGAGCGTCAGTGCATTGGGCTTTCAGCAGATATTCTTGAGTTTCAGTTCACACCCCATTGGATTTCATTTCAACCTGAAAACTCACAGGGAAGGTCAGCTGAAACAACGAAGTTTGGTCGCCTTGCCCATCACAGCCATAAATCACACTGCCAAGCAGAGGAAAAGAAGAGGCAAGATAAGAAACTTGGGCCTAATTTACCTCAAGTATGTGTGTGACTTTGGGGGCAGGGGAGCACGTTGGAAAGGGCAGGAATTTTTCTTTCACATTTGCTTGAATTTTCATTATGAAATGTTTCCATCATGGCACTGAGGTGCGTTCCTTTAAAATTAGATTCGGCCCAATACAAATAGCTGCCAATATAGGCTCAAGTGACTAATAATCACTTAGATACACTTTGTATAGGCCAAACAATGAACCGAGCACTTGATTTTCATTATTCCATTTGATCCTCAAAACGACCCCATGAAGTAGGTATCATTATTGTCTTCATCTTATAGAAGAGTAAACTAGACCCAGCTAGAAACTTAGCAGAGCTGGGCTGTAAACCCAGGCAAGAAAGCTTCACCACTCTGAGAGACCGCCCAAGAAATCTTCTGGCCCGAGGGAGCCTTTCTTCACCAGATTTGAAGTAGGGGTGGGTGGCCTTGGAGGCCATGGGGCCTCACCCAAGTTAAGGTGGGTGGGTACTAAGATCACCCGCTAAGATCCTATCTGACTTGACTCCTCCCTGATGCTCTGGCAGATCCAACCAAAAGAGGGAGAACTCTGTCCCTCTTCTGCCATGTGGAAGCCCCCCATTCGTATTCAGCCCCTGGTCTTCCTTCCCCACTCTTATTCCTGGTGAGCATAAATTGCATTAACATCGATGGGAGTTACCATTTTGCCTCAAGGAGAACATAGACTTATAATAGCTGTGAAAAGAGGCTTGGAAGGCCCCACCCCTGCTGCCACCCCAGTTCTTGGAATCCCTTCTCTGCAGCTCCCTGCTGGGTCTGGAAAGGCCTGACACCCACTCTCCCCCAGCCTCTGCAGGTAGTGATTCAGCATTCAGTTGGTTTCTCATATTATTAAGTCATTTATAAAATAAAACTCATGTACTCTTTAGAATGTCTTTCTTTTCTTTTTTTTTTTTTTTTAAGCTTTCAGAGAAGTCTGCTTTCTCTAACCTCCTGAGTTTCTTTCTGGGTGAAAGGCTAATTCCAGTACAAGGAGACATTGTGGATCTGGGACCTGTTTGGCCTGCATTCCCTCAATAGAATCTTAAAAAAAAAAAAAAACCCATCGCAAGATTATGATATTCTGATTCATGTGGTCTGAAGCTGCTTTATTTTTTTGGCGGGGGGTGGGGGGAGTAATACCTGCATAAAAGGCACCACCTCCAAGTTATATAGAGCTGAGCAGTGGGCCCATTATGATATATGAGCACCTTGACCAGGGCTGGATGACACTTGAAAAGAATTGTGCTAAGATCTGGGAAAGAATGCTTGCGGTGGGCAGTGGGACTGCTTGGCCAGGAAGGACCAGGCTCACCAAGATCCTCGTGTGCTTCCACCCCGCGCGGGACTGAGACAAGGCCAGGCCGGTTTTCCTTGAACGGAGATGCTGAAAAGAAAGACACGTAACTACAGCGGAGAGAAAGCCAGACAGAAAATGGTGAAGTCAAACAAAGGGGCAGGAAGAAAAAGCAAAGAAACAAAAGTGTTCCTCCTCCTGCAGGGTGGAAGGAGCCGCCGCTGAGGCCCCAACTCAGTCCCCTCTCGCCATCTAGTGACCGCGATTTGTGACTGCAGCACAGACTGCTGCGGGCGATCTTGACAGGGGAAGGTGCCAGGAGATGGCTACCTCCTGGTGGGAAGAGAAGACATACCCAACAGCACAAAGGGTAACTTGAGCCAAAATCCTGTCCAGGAGAGCAGACCCTTTTCCTTGGAAGGACTTGTTTGTTTTGATTCGAAATACTATGCAATTAAAGAACAGATGTGTGTCTTGCTCAATATGTAGGTTCACAGAGGTTGGAATTGGAAATTCCCCAGCCCCTAGCCATTTCTTTAAAAGGACCACATGTGTAGCACATGATTAAAATCTCCCTGAGGAAAAGCCGGTTATTTATTAATAAAGACTATTTGTTACTTCTGTTCTCTGACACTATCCAGAAGTCAAACACTCTTGAATTTTGAAGAGGAGAGACTAGGAGTGATATTACATGAATTAATTGGCCAGAATTCGCTCCCTATTGGGAGAACTCCATGTTTTATCCTCATCTAATAATTAGCTTACCTTTAAAAAATACATAATTTTGATTCTGACCATTTATTTTCTCTCTAAAAGATTATCCCCATTCGCAAATATGAAATCTTTTTTGGTTCCAGGTGGTCAAATCCTGGTACTGGTGTTCACAGATGGAGTAGTCTTATAAAATGCAGAGCTTTTTAGCAACAAAAACTAAGATATTAGAAATAAAACATATACATACATAGTTACACTCTTTGAAATATATGTATACCCTGAATGATTATCCTCGCCATATATTTTGATATCTGTCTGTGCCAAAAAATCTCTCATGTTAGATTCTAAGAAATTAGAATCGATAAATGCAGTCTCTTAAAATTTCATTTCTCTGCACTTGTATGTACAAGAATAATAAAAATCATAGATCTAAGCATCAGTCTGCTTTCTATAGGCTCTTCTGTGTTTTTTCCAGATCACTATAAATGTATATGGTTTTGATTGTCTGACAGATAAAGGTGCAGCCTTGACCTGTCCATACAGAGGTCAGACATTTGTTCCATGGCACACCTGTGCAAGTCTTTGAGGTCACTGGCCATTCTGGGGGCAAAAATGTGTGCTCCTTTATGTGAGGCAAGCTGTGCTTTACTTTGATACTGGAGGCGGAAGGTCTAAGAATGCTATAGAAATTTCAAGTTTGGTGTACTGGCTTGCTCTGGGGCCAAAGACCCCGTGGTAACTGACTCCACTTGAAGCCTGACCTCCAAAAGCATTGAGAGTGGCACAGTCAGAGGAGCTGGCTTGGTTCTGTCTGTATTGTGTTCAAAGGCCTGATTCTTTGCTTTAAGAGCCAAGTGAGCTCAAGGACAGCAATTATACAGCAGACAATAGACTCTCACGGAGACAGAGGAGAAAGATGTTAAGGAGTTTGGCATTTGCTTTGGTTAAAAAATTATTTCACTTGGTGTTTTACTCTCAGAGATTCAGTCCTCTTTTTCTGTCCATTTATTCACCCTGTGCCCAACCTTGGGAAATTAACTTCTACAAGCAATTAAAGGTATTTATCTTGAGCCAAGTGACTTGAGATCCTTGTTGACTATTGGGTAAGAATCATTTGGAAAAAGAAGTCCTTTCTGAAGCAATGCCTGTGATAAATGATTAGATCCAAAATATCATTTAACACAGTCTCTTGGAAGTACATTTTCTAAAATTTCAACTCCAAACCAGGTGCTAATAGATCCTGTTATGGCATGACCCTTGAGATAAGGAAAGGCAGGTGGTACTCCCTCTCGTACCCCCTTCCCAGGTGCACCAGGATCACTGAAGGAGGTGTCCTCTTCAACTTCTGCTACGAAGATGTCTGGAAGCATTAAGTTTCCCCCCACAGAAGGACACTGCTTACTAGAGCAGTGATGAAGACTTGACCAAGACAAGTGGGCATAAGCCATGGAGAGAGAAGAAGCAGGGAGCAAGACAACGGTAATGACAAGAGAAGTAGGGTTGCAGACACTGCCCCCACCCCCACCCCCGGAAAACAGCTATGATGGCAGAACTCTTGAGAAGGGAGCAACTGATGCCTGAGGTTATGGACGACACGATAACATAATCACCCCAAATGACCTTTCACATCTCAGTTCAGCTGGCTGAGAAGGACATCTTGCCCATTCTCTGTCATTTCTGTTTTCCTGCTTCCTTGGCAAACAGCTTGACAATAACCCCATCACCTGGGCATACTGGGTGTGTCTCCCTGTTCCTTAAAGAAACAGGTATGATTGTGGCACAACCAAAATGAACAAAATACCACTTCTTTTTGTTCATGACCTTTGCCACCACTTCCTTTTAGAAATTATCTCAACCCTTTATTAATGTGTCTCTTTGGGGGAGGTTTGGGAGATTGTGTTCTCCCCAAGCACCCACAACAATATCTCCGGTCCCACATGTTCTTCTACAATGCCATTCTTCCATGGTGTGGATGGGCTTGTGACTGCTTTAACCCAGAGAAGAGCAGGAGTGCTGGTGTGGCTTCTGAGGCGGAATAGCAAACAGCAAAGGACTCACCTCTAATGTGTGGCTGAGTGGGGAGGGCAGGTACAGAGCTAGGTCAGGGACAGTTCTAAGAGAAATGACTATTTTTTCTCATTAGGCCTAGGGTGTCCTATCTTTTTCCATTTAAGATGTTGCATGTATAAAAAGTATCATCAATTCAATGAAGACTTTTAGGGAGCGAAAGGACCACTTCTACCATGTTAAATGTGTCATCCGGTATATGATGCATTATAAGAAAGATTAAAATATGAAAGAAATGCACAAAACGCATAGAAATATGGTAAGTTCTTTAACATGTTTGGTCTCCTATCAAGGAAAACAGAGTTTCTGGAATTAATAAACCCCCAACTTCTCTTATGTGTGCAAACGGAACTGACATATCCCCGAGGTGCAGTGCCAAGGGCTCACGATATTTCTAGAGTCCCACAAAAATGGTCTAATGTCTTCTAAAACCTCAAGAAAAGAAAAATAACTTTCAGGTTGAATAAAGTGTTTTAATATAAAATAAAAATACATTTATTTTTTACCCACATACTAATTAAATATAATTTTTAATGTCGAAGATATTTAAATACTTAGAAAGATTTAAATTTAATATGTACTGTCGTTTATGGAAGAGAGTCATGGTGCGATTGAGTTGTCTTGCTCACCTGCTAAAGAGGCTATAACACATACAAGCTTCCCTTTTTGTATCTTCCAAACCTAAGGCTCAAGGATCCTCTAGAAATAAATCCCGGAGGGGATTTTTTCCCCACTTAGTACTTCCCTCTTTGGAATCTAGATGGCTCCATTGCTCTAAAGTTAGCGAGGCGAAGTGCTATGATTTACAATAACTGTCCGATGCCTCCTGTGGAGCAGGCAGAGGTGACTTTATGGTAGAGATAGCATGCGTTGTGCACAGCTGGAGGCAGGCCTGGAATTTTTCATGACCGTCCTTCTTTTAAACCCTCAGTCCCTGAGGATAATCCATGAAAAGTAAAACCTGGCCATTTTAAGCTATAGTTGAATTATTGAGCATGCCTGGCCTGCATGAAAAATTTAAATGTCTAGGAGAATAAATAGTGTGCATAAAAAGATTTTATTGAACTTCTCCATATCAGCGAAGAACAGTAAATGGCTGCTTTTTTTATTCCTTTATTTTTTAAGCATCAAAGGAAGTCCCTGCGATTTGTTAAGAGATCTCTTGGCTCCTTTGAAAATAATGGACTCAAATACTTAGGGGACAAACTAGCAGAAAAAATACAACTCCCTGAGGCTATTTCATACTTAGGGAGATGGCTTATAAAATTTTTGAGTGAAACACTAAATTTTCCATTTTCAGAATTCCTGGCCCAGTCTTTTAGACCAGATGGCTGTTCATCAAACAACAAAAATGACCTAAGTCATTCGATTCTATTTTCTCTAGTTGCTTGAGAAGGACATACATGCAAATATGTCTGAAAAGAAGCAGACAAAACAAGGTGTGTTTAAAGAGCTTAAAAACCCACTCACAGTATTCATTGAACAGGAGTGTCATGTCTTATATTTCTGCTTTTAATTTGTGTCTTACAACTATAGAGGCTTCTTAACCATTTCCTTCCCTCCTAGCCACTTTGAAAAGTGATTTGCTTCTATCATATTAAATTCAAATTCCATCTAAATGATAAATGTGATTTCTTTGATGTGAATTACCAGCGAGACTTGGGGCCTCTTACTTACAAAGTAACAATGAGGGAGGCTAAAGAGACAAGGCAGGGGTGGGAAGCAGCCTGCATCAGGGTTTCCTGTGGAGATGCATTATGTTATCTCCGGGAAAAAATAAGAATCAACTAAACTTTATCAAAACGTATTCAGGTGAGGGATTTAAATGTTCCCCAAAATGGTGACTATATATTTATGTGTATAAATAAAAAATAAACTTTATTTTTCAATTGAGGCGAGTTGTTCAATATTGTACATGGCATGGCAAGTTCTAAGTTATTTGTGATGATATTAAAACTATCAAAAGGTGCCTCATGTCATTAAGTGAAAGTGAGGAGAACACAACTAAATGGTAATTGTTTTCCACAAATGCATTCATGGGAGCAAGTTGACAACGTACTTTGGAGACCCCAAATAATAATATATATGGATAAACAGCACATGTAACATGTCAACATTATGCTAAGCTCGTTACGTATGTACGTAGATGAACCCACTTAAACCTCACAACCCTATGAGGGGGAACAGAAGCACAGCGAGGTAATAATGTGGCCAAGGTCACAGACAAATAGGGGCATACCTGATTTGAACTCAGTTTGGTTTCGGACTCTGTTAGTCTTACCACTATAATCTTCTGCCTCTCAAATATGACTCCAGAATGTTGCAGATTCTGTAGCAGGTCCGTCCAGTCCATATCCCCTCAGAACTCATGATTCTTGTATAAAGGCCAGCAGTTTCTTACTGCTTGAGGAACTCTCTGGTCATGGGTATTTGTTACACATAGGCTTGTGGGGAGTGCTGGAAAGATAACAGCCACCCGTGCCCCAGCAGCTCTCAACCAGTGACCAACAGGAGATGAATAAACACTGGCTGGAGACATGCTTCCTTCAGCCTTTCAGAGGCTCCCAGCAGGACTGAACCCACAAAGGTAACTTAGCCTTTAATGTACCTGTTCCGACTTCTTCTCCTGTCTCACTTCACTTCCCTGGGATTTTCCCCTAAATAAACTGCTAGCACTCAAGTCCTTGTCTCAGAGTCTAGATCTGGGCAACATGGGTTTTGTAGTTGAGAAATCATGACTATTCTATTTCTTCTTCCCATGATAATTTTACCTCTCCCCCCAAAAGGATTAATCTTAAAAAAAAAAATCAAAATTCTACCAGATGTATTTAAACATCCTCATTAATTACAGGAGATAATTTATTTCCAAGCTGCTGTACTTAATGAATTTGATAAATTGTTTCTTAACATAAACTTTATTTTAATGTAACTTCAAAAAAAGGAAATATGTCAAATGTTGCACGACTATACCAAGGACTCCAAATTATTTTTAGGCTCTGACCTAAAAGATAAGAACACAAATAGAATATTGAAAATACCTAGATCAAAGTAAGAACTGCCACATTCCATTATAATACTTCCAATATATTTTAAAATGCTTTGAACTCTGGTGCCAAAAAGGTTGGGACCACTATTCTAAAGGTAATTGTGTAAGAGAGAGCCAGGAATCCCTCTCAGCCACTGTTCTCTGTCTCTCTTTGCACCTGTTTTGCCAACTGAGCTGAATTCAGTGGAAGCAAGCACAAGCCAGCACTCATTTTTCACATAATTACCCCTCTCATTCTGCTTTGTGAAATTGTTCCCTTTGATACAAGCGTGAATAGGTTTCATAGCGTTCTAGGTACTTTCTGGTAATAAAAGTTCTGCAACTGTTAAATAAATAAAATCCCATCCAGTGTAATATCAAAACTCCAACCTTCATTTAATTTAAATCTCCTCCCAATCCCCAATAATGGCCTATTTCAGGCAAAGAGAAGCATGGGTGACTTTTTCTTCTGCTCGAGATTCAGGTCCCAGGTAAGGAAGAAGGAAGTCTTAGGGCTTAAATGATCTTACTTGCCTAGGGCATTGTACCCTGGCAGCAGGACATCCTGTGTGGCACTTGCACAGTGGCTTGTCCCTTTATCACAGGGCTTTGGTGGTTTCCTTGGAGTTCTTTCTGTTGGACATCTGTAAGAGCAGTTTCCCTGAGGCAGACAATGCCACATCTGGCTGGTACGCTGACTGCCTTCAGTCTTTGGGTTTCTCTTGGACCATCTGTGACAGAGTTTCTTAGCCCCTTGATTGATACGGTGCTCTTGACTTTATGGCTCATGCTGGGGACTTTTGAAGGCAACCACAACTAGACCCTGAGGAAATATACCCATGCTGCTAATTGAACAAGTAAGCAGCATCAGCTTGCATCTTAGATTTCTCATAGTCCAAAACGGCGACGTCGGGGAGAAGGGAGTGAAAACCAGAGGTGCAGGAATGGAGGGGAAAGTGTGACAGAGGAGCAAGAGGGAGGAAACTGCACTGAATGAATCTAAAACTCAGAAACTATTCTAGTACATAGAAAAGGACCGAATGCTTCTCTTTTTTATAAAGCCAGAAAATAAAAAAATAATATCAAAACATGACACAAATAACACCACCACTACCACCAAATACTTGGTAAATCTTACTTAGGAATATAAATATGGAAACTCCTAAACACTCGCAAATATAACTCAACAGTAAATTCAATAACTGGTACACCACAACCAAATAAAATATTTACCAGGAACATTAAGATGGCTCACACTGGACCATTAGGATATATATATCATGCTGGATGTTGGAATAAATTATTATTTTAAAGGATAATGACAAGAGTAATAAAATTCAATCTTGATTACTAATTTGAAAAAAACTCTTTTAGCAAGCCAGGAATAGATAAATGCTTTTTTAATATGAGGAAGAATATTTCATTTAAACCAAGAGCCAGCCATTTTCTTAACAGCAAAGCAAGTACTATAGGCATTCCCATATAGGAATCAGATTAAGATTCCTTCTGCTCTCCCTATTATCTAATACTGTCTTCAAACAGTGCATTAATATTTGAAAAAGAAAAAAGATATAGTTATTGGAAGTGAAGAGGCAACATAACTTTATGTAAATTGTATTACATCATGTAACTTAAATCTTTAAAGCATCTACTAAAAAACTATCAAGGTAGAGATTTGAGACAGATATAAATTGAAATATGTATTGCATGTCAATGAGAATATATTTTAAATAGAAGAACAACAAAAAGGTTCTATTAACTATTTTAACAAGACACACAAAAACCTTAGGGATAAGCTTATGTACATGATTCGTATGAAAAAAATCTAAAAACTGGGCTGTGGGACTTAAAACTAGAGAGAGGTATGATGTTGCTGGATAGAAAAATGGATATTAAAAAATCAAATTTATTTATGGGTCTAAATGCAATCCAAATCCAAATCTCAATAGGATTTTAAAAATATTTCACAGTATGATGATAGAATTCATCTGGTGGCAAAAATGCACATGAAATGCAAAAATACCACAAAATAGAAGAATTATCATGAGCATCACTCATACCAGGTATAAATTTTAAAGCTATAACAAATAAAATAGTACAGCTATATCCTTCCAATTACAGTGATCACTGGCAGGGGATTCCCAGGCAATAGAATCCAAGTAGCCTGACTTAAATCAGGTAGCCACTCTGGTCAAATCAGCTATGACCTAAAGGATGAGGTCACATAGTAATCTACATGGCTACTCTTTATGAGCTGTGGGAAAGAACATTCTCTTCTAAGAAGAGAGTTTTGGCAGACAAAAAGTAATTGCATCTCTGATATAAAGCTGCAGCTAAATATCAGATATGGGACTTATATTTTTAAAAGGGTGGCTATAGTTCTTGGGGTTCTTAGCAAATAGATGGTGTTGAAATCATCATTTTAGACAACTTGGGGGAGAGTACATAAAATGATATGTAAAAATGATGGCAACTGGGCTTCAAGAAACAGGGGAATAAATGAAGAAAACAATTGTCAGAGATCTATGAATAAAATCAGGAGAGAGAGATCATAGACTTTAAGGAAGGAGAGAATAGTTTTATCCCAAGTTTTAAAAAAGATGTATTGATAGCAACTAGTATCCAAGTGGAAGAAAAAGTTAGATATGGTGTTCTGAATGTCAGCCAGGCATTTGACAATGTCGTTCATGACATCATTTGGGACAAGACAGAGAAATAAAGAGTGGATGAAGTTCAGATGGGAGGATTATCAATCAGGCAAATAAAGAATCCCAAAGGGATATGGGTAAATGGAATGGAGTCCACCAGTGGAAGCTCTAATGTGAGCTAAAAGCCTCTGGCGTCTTCTTGTCTTTGTGATCATTTTATACACTATGTAAGTATATAAAAAAAAAAAGATGATTTATTTATCCAGTTAGTAAATAGCAAAAAGCTTGAGTGGGAGGAAAAGCAAGAAATTATGTCACAGAGTGAGTGAGGGTCTCACACGGATTTATGGGAAAGAGGGAATTGTTCATTGTTAGATGAATAAAGAGAGACTGCACATTGTGATGCAGGAAGCTGAGCTCTAATCCTAACTGTGGCGGGATAACTGGGCAACGCGCTGAAAATGATGATTTCCAGCCTACACCTGAGTCAAATCCCTGCTGATGGGATGGGAACGGGGGATTCATATTTGTAACCATTTTTCCAGGACATTCGAACACTCCCCAGCACTGTTCCTGGACAAACGTCTGGGAACACTGACTGACAAGCTCTAATAGGCTCAGTTTCTGAACCTGTAAAATGAGAGTTCACCAAGTCAAACCCTAAGGTCCTTCCCAGCTCTAACATCTGTACCTACGCTTGTATGAGGAGAAAGTGTGTCCACACAGAGCATTGCCTAACCCCAAGTTCACCCTTAAATGTCTGATTTTATTCTCAACAGAAAGAGAAGCTAGAGTGCCAGGATGAGACCTAGGCAGGAATTAAAAACAAGTGATAATGACTGTGCATCATGGGCCTTTCTCTCGCCGTCACAGGTCAAGTAGATTTCCCTCCACAAAACAGGTTTAATGGAGCAGTGAATGGAAGACTCAGGTGAAGCCATTAACATCTTTTCTCTTGAAGAGACATTGACTACCCAATGAAACTGCAGGATAAAACCACAGTTAGGACCGGGTTCCAGGTCAGCAGCCATGGAAATCTTATCTAGTAATGGAAAAGCTCAGATCATGGCTCACCTGGGCCTCATTCTACAAACACTTGTCGAATTCCTACCATGTGCCAAACACTCTCCTAAAGGAGCTCACAGCCTAGTGAGGAAGGCAGATGGATAGCTATAAAATAATATGAGTATGGTGATGCATAAGCACACAAAGCCACTATGGAAGCATGGAGGAAGGACACCAATCCCTCCCTCCAGGAAGGGGGACTATCTGGAAAAGCTTTTTACAGTAGGTAACAAAAAGCTAGCTTTGAGAACAAAGCTAAGGAGCTTCTGTGGGTAAAAATAGCTGGATATCAGTTGGCAAGAAGAGGCCAGGAGAAAGTGTTCTTGGCAGTGATGAGCTTAAGCACGTACATAAATCCAGCATGCTCTGTGTGGAGACCTGCACAGATGGAGGGCAAATCAGAGAGTTACTAGAGGCAAGGTCGAAAATGAAGACAGTAACAAAAACGTGAGCCCCACTGAGGAGCTCAGACTTTATCCTGCAGGAAATGGAATCTTTCATGTGTCAAAAACATAGGAGTGACCTCGACTGCTTCCAGCCAAAGGGAGGTATCATGTAGCTGACCCCTGAGGCAGGAAGACCAGTTATAATAGCTGCTGTTAATCAAGAGATAATCAAGCCAGTCTAGATACATGGAGGTAGGAATGAAGAGTGGGGAAATCATTTTTTAAATATTTAGGTAACATCTCCTGGATTTGGTGATCTGAGGGGTGAAGAGCAAGAGGAAACTGAGATGAATTCCCAGGTTTCTGGTTTGGATGATAAGATGACACTAAATTAAGGAGAAAAAGAGTCAACAGAGTAGATTACTCTGAGATTTGGATGAAAAGGAAATAAGATTGGATAGTAGCTAAAAGGAGCTGGAGATGACAGACTATACATTTCAGGAAGACAGGGACTACCTTCTGCATTATTCAACCATAGTATCTGCAGTAACTAGATTAATGCCTGCTCTTGGTAAGCCTCCATTAAACATTGGTTTGAATGAATGTGGAAAGGTCATTGGAGAAATAATTGAAATGAGAAATTTTTTAGCATGTTTGCAAGAAGTGAGGAAGAAGCAACTAGGGTAGGAAATGAAACTATAACAGAGGAAGGGTATGCTTTATATAGTAAGGGGGAGTTAAAATGTGTCACCACCAAATGTGAGCTGAGGGCAACTGAGAATCAACAGATGCAGAAAGAGTTCTCTGTCCTCCTCTTGTCTGCCTAAAAGCAGGGCATAAATTTCTCTTTGTGAAGGTGCCCCAACTACCACCAAGAAGAAAAGATCAGTTCTTAAACTAGAGATGGGAAGTCAACAGCAAGATGAGTTTGCATAAACAAGCCTTACAAAAATAATCTTTATCTTTCATTTTTTTCTAGTCACTTCACCTTTTATCATACCTTGAAAGCCCTAACTTCCTTCCTTTGCTTAAAATGGCATATAAATCCCTGAGTCTGATAGCTTCTTTGAGTTTCACTACTTTTCTGTGAGTTTTTATGAATGTAAATGTTAATAAAAATTGTATGCCTTTTATCCTGTTAATCTGGCTTTTGCTGGTTTATTTAGCAGGCTCTCAGACACTTAGACTAAGAGAGTAGTGAAAAAACTATTCCTCCCCGAAAATAGCACAGTCCCTGATAAGATAGAAAGGCATAGGATTAACGGCACAAGTATTTCACAAAAGGTGCAACATCATATCCTATGAGACAAGAGAATGGTTCCCAGGGATAGGTATAAATATAGGTGCTTACATGGGAAATATTGAGAAGTTGAAGGAGATTATACCTGATGAGATCTCATTTCCTTTGATAAAGTGAGAAGCAATCTGAGTGAGACCCCTTCCCTCTAACCCTGTATTACTGTCCTTGAATTGACAATGCCAGAAGGACTATCATTTCCTATCTGTCATAATCTGAGTTTTGCTTCCCTGAGCATAAATGAAATCCACAAGACCTGGCACTTTATCTATTGAATAGGAGTTAAAGAAATTTTAAAAAAAAATTTTATCAAAAAAACCTAATTTGAGACTTTCTATATACTTTGAGATTTAATTATCTTTTTCCGTTACCCCTACTCTCTTAAGATGAATTCTTTATCATGAGGATCTTTAGTCTACCGAGTAAGATCAATCCTGTCAGCCTTCTCTACCAGCTGTGTAGACATTCAGACTTGACTAAATTCTAAGACAAAAAAAAAAAAAAAGAGAGAGCCAGGCTTTAAGCTGGGTCCCTTGCTATGCAAATTTATAAAAATATTTTATGTTATAGACCCATGGATTCACTCATTAAGAAATTAGTCAGAAAATTTAAATATATAAAAGTATAAAAAGAAACAAAAATATGAAATGGCAAATAAGAAACCACATAATGTACACAGTATTTATCTTATATGATGGAGAAAAAATCATGACTAATAAAAACAAAAAGACAAACATAAAAATAGTCTATTAGTCCCTCAAACACATTGATCAAATAAATGAAGTTCACTATTTTCTACCACTGATCTAATCTTAGGGGGCCAGTTTTGATCCAATCTAGTAAATTTGGTCCAATTCAAGAAATCAGACAGTCTCTTTAGATAACTGAGCCTCTTTTGGATAATGCTGTCTTTCATATTTTGTTCCCTTTCTTTTGCTCCTCTCTGAGAGAGCGCATTACTATGGAGGGTGGTTTTGGTATGTGCTGTGATGGGTCATAGAGGAGAAGAAGAGCCCTTGCATTTACATGATGTCTTCTCAATCACTGCTTCTAAAACTTAAATACTTAAATGTGACATGAATTACCGGTGTATCTTGTTACAATAAACATTCTGGTTCACTAGGTCAGGGTGGCAACCCAAGATACAGCATATCTAACATTATCCTAGGTGGTACTTATGTTGCTAGCCTTTGGATATACTTTAAGTAGTGAGGTCCTAGATCCTTGCAGGTCATGTTACAATATATCTGCTCTGGCTCAGCTTCTAGCCTGCAGCCACCAAGTTATGATTTGTTTCCTCAGACATTTTGAGGTGACATGCTGGCATGGGGGAATATCTGGGTTCCCTGAATGCCATACAAAACAAGGGAGCACAGAGTGCAACCTCACACCTATCAAGCTCCCTTCCACCACTTTTGTGTCATCTCCTGTGCCACACTGAAAGAGGTCACATGTGAGACTTCTTTGTGCTTACAGCTTTCCTCTAGTTCTATGCAAGCATCCATTGTAAGGGAGGAAAATTTTATTTTCCTACTACTCTCTTGGTTTCTGCAGCTCGGTTCTGATAAGTTGGACTGATAAAAGATAGATTGAGAAAAGAAAAGCATACAAATGTATTTAATATACATTTTATGTGGCACAGAAGCCTTAGTAAGGAAATTAAGACCCAAAGAAATGGTTAAACTTGAGCTTTCTTTATACTAGGTTTGATGAAGAGTGGAAAGTAATGGAAAATATGAGAGAACAAAAGAATAAAAGCTAAGGGTAGTAAACTAGGGGAAACTTAGCAAAGTCTGTTTGTCTAGATTCCTTTTGTGGCCCCTTCATCTTCGGAGATAAGGATGCTCCTTTCCTCTTGTTTTAAGGAGGGCACCTCTCACATGAGGATCTTATGACCTGCCTCAGCAGAGAGTCCTTCCTGCTTCTGCTTTTTCTTAAATTTCTTCAGCTTAAAATATTCAGTGGGCCAAGGTGCCATATTTTGTAGTAGTGTATTCTAAGACTCTAACACCATCCACCTCTAATTCCCATAATTTTCTCATATCTAGTTGGATATTTATAAAGTCTCATATCAAAGTGCATCTTCAAGAAGGGGAAAACAGAATCATAAAATGCCTCCCCATGGTCTTACTTCTGTGTCTCTTCTTGTGTAGCCCACCTGAGCAAAAAGGACTGGATGTTTTGTTTCCTCTCTGTCATATACTGAGTTCTGCCTCCCAACTATGTTGAAGCCCTAAATTTATATGTTGAATCTTTAATCACCAATGTGACTTGATATTATTTGCTGTGTCCCATAGTAGGTAGTTAGATTTGGATGAGATCAGATGAGATAAGTGCCCTTATAAGGAGATAATGGAAACAGTGTACGTGCGCGCTCTCTCTCTCTCTTTCCACCACGTGAGGCTACAGCAAGGCAAAAAGAGAACAGATTCCACCCAGGAAAAAGAGCCTTTTTTTTTTTTTTGTAAAGGAATTTCTAAATTTTCTTGATTCCCATTCAACAGATAAAATGTCAGGCCTCCTGGGACTTGATTAAGCATAGGGAATGTCTGAGTCAGTTTGAGTTGATACAACAGACTGGGAGGCTTAAGCAACAAACATTTATTCCTCACAGTTCAAAGCTTAGTCATGGAGGTAGAAAGCTGCAAGGAGATGTGATTTAAGGAGGAAATAAAATTATATTGGTTTACTATATCAAATTTATTATCTCTATAACCATACTCATACATCTCATAAATGCTAGTTTATGTTGCTTATTTCTGTTCCTCCGTTCCTTCTGACTTAATTGTAATAGAGTATTTACCTTACCTCACATGCCTATACTCCTATTTGAGAAATCTAGCCCCATCTGAAGACCTGGTTTTCCAGTATAATGTTCATTGATTTTATGGTACTGACAGTACTAGTGTGACAATTCCAGAGACTTAAGCAAACGACCTAATCAATATCCTCTTCTAGACTGAACTTTCATTGAATAGAGAGAGCAGCCACACATCCTGGGACAGGTCCTATGATCCTACCCTTAACACTCTATTGGTCCTTTAGCAGCTGCTGCTGCCGCTGCTGGTGAGAATAATAAGTTTTTTGTTGTTATAGGCCTTACCCATTAAAAATATCTGATTATTGATTATTTAGGCCCTCTGATTTCTGTAAGGTCAAGATTAATGGTGGTAAGAGGATCTGTTGTAAGAGGAAAGGCTTTTCTCCTTGTGTGGAATGTCATTTCTCCACTGTCTGCACTGAAAATTCCTATTTCATCTTGAAAACCAAGCTGCAATATTGCCTACATTCTACGGCATTCTCTGAGTTCTCCTCACTGCCCAGGAAGATTCAAGTTCTCTTTGTTCTGCTATATCTTGTAAGCACACCAATCACAGTGAATGAGGCATATTCGCCACCATACCTATCTACCTTATTCTACCATTATCTACCAGAATTCTCTGCATCATTCACAATAGTTCACCACCTGACACACAGTAGATGATTAATAAATGCTTGTCAACTGAGCGACTAAATTAATAAATAAGCGAGTCTATCTCAAGTGCCAGTGCCAAAGATCTCTCAAATAGTGAAAGGAATGCTGGAATTCAATATTGGACTGTGACTCCAAGGCTCACTTGTGCCCTGCTTCACACTGCCTTGCACTTTTGAAATTTCAAATCGAGGAAGCATGTTATCTACATATGATATGTACGTGTAAATGCCATGTTCATGATTCTTAGATGTTTTTCCAGTCCTTTCTCTCCTCCTTATTCTTACCCTTCCTTCAAATAAGATCAGATTTACCAGAATTGCCACTGGGGCTGAGTTTTAGGAAGAATACAGAGTGGACCATCACCAGACTGAGCCCTAAAGAACTGACCAAAAAAAGAAAAAAAAAACTAAAATGCCCTAAATTAAATTACAGCAAGCTGGACAGAGGAAGAGATGAGAGAAGCAAAACCAACAAAAGACTGCTGACATTTCTGAATGTGTGTTGGAACTTGGAATTAACTTCCACATGGCTATTGTACAATTACTTAAAGAGAATGGCTAGTAGCTGACCATCAGGTGCCACCAGCCAGCAGGCACCTCCACTTCTTGCTATGCACAATCTTTCTGGACTGTTATCCACAACCAGTCCTAAAAAGCATATTCTTACAGGTTATGTACTTTTCCCAGAATCAGCCCTGCTTTGCCTTCTCCCACCCCCTTTATCTGTAACCAATATAAATCTTTTTAAAACAACTTATCTCTTTCTTCCCCAAGCTTGATATATCAAGGAGCCCATCAGCTCCAGGATGGTGGACATGTTTGTCTTCTCATGTAGCCAAGCGCTGGTGGTTCAGACTGCATGCCCAAGGATCTCATCTTTTCTCTGGCTCAAATATGGTTCAATAAACCCCATCTGTTAGAAAAGTGTTTGGCCATGGAAGTTGTTTGTTTAATAGAATCAAGATCGAGATAGAACTCCTTTCCTTGAAGTCATCCTATATGGATGGATTGCATTCCTTAGATGTTTATTGTATGCTTAACATGTTGGTAAGTTTTGCAACTTTTATTTTATTTAATCATAACAATTATCTATTGAGATTAGTCTTGTTTGTATCCTTTATTTCACAAATGAGGGACTGAGATTTATAAGAGATGATGCTAATTGCCCAAGACCACATGATTTTAGCAGTAGCAGAACTAAGACCCAAGCCTGCCCAGGCATGCCTGATGTCAAAATCTACTTTCTTAAGGTAATGGAGCCCACCAGGAACAGATCAGTAGGGAAGAGGCAAAGAAAATTAATTATGAATTAATATTTATTGGGAGTAATAGGCATCTGTCAAGATTTGTAGCCAGCAGTATTTTTGAACATCTTTTCTATATTTGGATAATTTTCCCAAAGTTAAAAAACAGACATTTGCTCTTGTGCAAAAAGGGAAAATGTCACTCAACACACACACCAAGACTAAATGAATGAATAAATAAATGGAGTTCAAACGGATGGGAACAGTAGCCAGTATGCAGAGCCCTGTTATCCAATGCATTCTAAAACAGTGTCCAGAGGTCTAACAAGGCCAGAAACAGCAGACTCCTAGAGAGAAACTCCAATCTTGGGCCATAGGGCTTATGAGCTATGTGATTAGGGAAATACTGGCCACTTCCTTAGGGTAATCAGGGATCAGGGTACCATAGTCACATGGACTGGTAAAACCATGGCTCCAGCCCCACGCGTGTTTTTCACGGCATTGGGGGAATATCAGGCCTTCGTCTGGTATAGTGTGCCAGCTGGGGATCAAGGCTTGCCATTGTAGTTGTACAATATGATTAGCTATCAGCTTGAACCCCAGAAATCAGACAGCATTCAAGACTAGAGAAGTATCAGCTCTTCCTCTGATATAGTAAGAGTTCTAGGTTCTAAGCCTCATGGTTGACCAGAATTGACCGTCTTATGCACCAAGCTGGCACCTGTTTTCCATAAAGTTTGCAGGGTAGCAATTTGTTTTCTAGAAGATAGTCTGCAGAACAAATTTCTCCTTTCTCTCCCTTGCTTTCCCAGCCTCCCTCACAGAAAGGGCATAGGTATGTGAGTTATGCTCTGCCAGTCAGACGTACACATGTGAGATTTTGATTTAGATGCGAATACAGTGAGAATACAGGAGCATGAAATCTATTTCCTGGAGAGGCTGATAACAAAGACTCCTGGGTTCTGAGAACAATGGTTGTGATTCTGGTGGCCCAGGCCCAGCACCAGAGGTGTCTGTCATTGTGTCTGTGCCTACAGGAGCCTGAGACAGAGTTGTCTCTGGGACTGACCCATGGTGTCATTTGATATTGTTTCTGTTCTACCTGTGTGCCCTCCAAGTTGATCAGGCCCTTCTGGAAATTTTCTGAGCAACCTAATAACCTGGAATAAACTTACCCTCTGCTTCAACCAGCTGAAGTAGGTTCTGTTGTTTACAGCTTAGAAGTAAAGTTACAATTGATCATCTATTTTATCCTAGGCACTGTCCTATTTATCTCACTAGATTCTCACCCAAAACCCACCTGACAACTACAGTCTTCCCCACTGACGAAAAATGTGGTAAGGCAGTGGCATGGATAAAGCCTGACAGAATCAACAGAAAAGTGATCATGAAGGCTCTCATTTGTCAGCTGTTGAGTTTAGGCTTCCTCCCATAAATGTGCTATGCATACCCCAAGCTGTATGTGAGATGTATACCACCTACCTGGCTGCAGCAGCTTCCACAGGGCACCAGCTTCCACAGCTCCTTCCACAAGCTTCTCCTTTACAATCCCACTTGGCAGCTGGACATGCAAAACTTCTCAGATTGTCCCACAATCTCTGACTTCCCTTATATCCCAGTGCTTTAGAGGAAGCTGCTAGAGTTTGTTCTCTGACCCTGTGATTCCCTCCTCCAGGCCTTCAAGTCGTAACTCCTCACAATCATGCAAATTCTAATTCCTACACTGAATTTGCGATTTCCAAAATACATAGTTTTTCCTGACTGAACTGTGACGATGCAATCAGCAAAATGAAAAGTGGAATAGACAATAATGTGTGGTAAAAAATAAATCTGAAATGCACAATTCTGTTCAAAGCAGTCTAGAATAATATAAAAACTTGGGCTTCAGGAATCATAAAGATTTGGGTTCTATTCTCACCTCTGACCCCTTAGAGCTGTATGATATTCAGTAAATTAATCACTCAACATCTTTGAATCTCAGTTGTCTCATTTTAAAATGGATATCATAGCATTTATCTTACAGGCCTGATGGTGATTAAATGAGAATATTTTAAAGTGTTGAGAACATAGTAGACTCAAATCTCATAAAATAAAAATCTCTTTTTATTTTTATTATAAAATAAAAATCTCTTTTTATTTTATGACCAAAGTTTAAAAATAAATATAAGGAGGACATGTGTTTGTGGCCCACTTTAACTAAAAAGTCTCATTTTTAATACTTTTTATAGAAACTTTCACGGTGAAAAGGAATACTGTTATAAAATACATTGTTTTAAATAATAAGAATTTAAGTAAAACTGTGATTTCTCTGAATTTGCTCTCTCAAATTGGTTTTTAAAATATTCTGTGCTATGTTTCTTTTAATATATTTCTAAAAGAAGTATGTTTGTAGGTTATGAATTTTCAAACTTCTAAAAAGTAAAAATTTCATTTTTTACTTTTATAAATATAAAACAAATATTAAACATATGTTGATAACTAATTACGTAGTGTCATATCCAAGAGATAAAATAAAAGTGGAAGGGTAGGTAAGAGTTCATTGTACTCACGTGGAGAGACTCATTAGTAGCTCTGAAAACAGTTCTACCAAGTACATTGTTCTCCCAGTATAACACCTCAAGGATGATTTGTCTCTTTGAGTCTCAATTTTCTCATCAAGAATTGCTGTGAAGATTAAATGAAATAATTCATGAAGTATTCAATAAATGACAACTAGTTGGGGATGTTAATAATTTATATGACATCTCAAAGTGTTTCCTTTTAACAACACTCTGTGTCTTAAGTATGCAGGCACTTAAAAACCCAAGCACCATTCAGCAATGTTGTTAGGCAAATGTTAACCTTTTCACTTATTGGAAAGACTAATTCAATATAACTGACTAAGCTGTTTCACATTTTGTACATACTCAAAGTTAAAAAAAATTATCTCTTCCTGACAATTTGCTGTATATCACATTTACAAATATATTTCCTACCATTCATCATTGGAAGGCATTTGGCAATCCAGAAGGAAATTTTTGACATGCTAATTAATGCAGTTAGTACATCTTGCTGGCATTCAAAACAGTCAGTGGAATGTATCAGGTCTCTCTTTCATCATTTAGAAAATACTTGCATCCTCTTCCGACCTGTTCCCTGCTTTACTGAACAGACTTGACAATGCCCATCAGAAATTAGTAGATAATCCCTCACCTCATTGCCTAATGACAAGAAACATTTTGATGCCTTTGGGCTCAGCTGTGCTCATTAGGTACAGAAATGCCCTGAGAAGATAGCGAATATATTCAAATTTTTGTTTGTCTGATGTAATAGTGTTTTATTTTCAGCCCCCAATTGCTCAGCAAAAAAAAAAAAAAAAAAAAAACCTTGGTTAAACTGCTGATTTCCTCTAAATCACTGTGCACAAAGATTGTAGCTTGATAAAGTCATTCAGTTGCTGGATGGTAACAGTCAAACCATGTCAGTGGCTCTTGCTGGAGTTTTTCGTAAGCGATGTGGTGATGCTTACTTCTTTATGGAGTTGAAGTAACTACAAATTTACTGATACTACCTTGCAATGGATTCTTAAATTTTATTTCATCTTTGAAGTTTTGAATTATAAAATTCTCTTAAGTTTTTTAGTGAAGAAAATATCACAAAGAGAATATATGTAAACTTTGACTAAATAAAATTACTTGCGACTTCCCCAAATATCCCTAAATTCTGAAACATTGGTCATCAGTCTTAAATGTAGCATACTCAGTAGTATTACAGAGGTCCATTTGGATAGAAAAATATCCATCGATACCAAAGAGAAAAAAGGAAGTAGGGAAAGAACTTGTCTAAATACACCTCCTCTCCTTTTCCCTTTTCCCTTTTTCTTTTTTTTTCTCTTTTCTCTCCTCCTAAGAACCCTGAAGGTAAAGGGATTAGCTGAGAATATAGGCTGTGCTTATCCAAAATCAGAAAAAATGTACTATTAGGAAAGCTGTTGACTTTCCAGGCAGCCAGCTAACCATACATCTAGTCAATAAACATGTATCTGTTGAACATTTGTAAAATGTCAGACAATGTGCTAGAGATACATAAACAATCCTGAGTTTTTCATTATTTCAGTCGTTTATATAATAAACATTACCAATTAGCCAATGTTGGATTCATAAACACTGAAAACAAATAATTATAACATATGATATGAGTGTATGAAAGTATTCAAAATGCAGAGGCAGCAAAAAACTGAGGAAATAACCAGGAATTCACCTGAGAATGTGTGTCAGAGGCTGAGTTTCTAAGACCCACAGGTTTCCCCAAGACACATGGCAAAGCTATCTTTGGAAACATTATCAGCTGCTAAGGTGCTCTGTTTTCTGTGGGAAAACAGAAAGGTTGTGATCTCCAAAACCATGCAGCCCTGGGTTTACATCCCTATTATGACAGACTACTGTTTTCAAATATCCATTTCCTCTTCTTTCTCAAAATTATAAACTCTGAATTTAGCTGGACACATGGTCTCCCAAAACAGACTGTTTTCCAGTCTTCCTTGCAGCTGGGCAAGGCTTTGAGATTAAGTTCTGGTCAATGGTTGCAAGTAAAAGTAGTGCAATAGATTGAATATTTATGTCCTCTCAAAGTTCATATGTTAAAATTCTAACACTAATGTTTATTAGGAGGTAGGGTCTTTGGGAGTTGATTGAGTCATGCAAAGTGGAGCCCTCACGAATGGACTTAGCACCCTTATAAAAAGAAAGATGCTAAAAGGAGGGAAAGAGGAAGGTTGATAGGAGTAAAATGGGTCATACATTTGGTGACAGAAGAAAATCTAACTTTGGGTGGTGAAAATGCAATATATATGTGTGTGTGTATGTGTGTGTGTGTGTATACACATACATAGACATAGACACAGACATAGACATAGACATAGACGCACATACACACATATGTATATGTGTATATATATATGGCATATGGTTGAATTGTACACTTGGAATTTATTTAATTTTATTAATAAAAATTTTTAAAAATAAAGAGACCCCAGAGATCTCCCTTACCCCTTCTGCCATATGAGGACACAATGAGAAAAGGGCTATCTATGAACCATGAAGAGGGCTCTCGATAAACACTAAATCTGCTGGCACCTTGATCTTGACTTCCTAGACTCCAGAATTGTAAATAATAAACTGTTGTTTATAAGCCACCCAGTTTATGCTCATTTGTTATAGCGGCCAGAACAAACTAAAACAAATAGTGTTTGTAACTTCAGAAAAGTGTCTTCAAGAGAAGTGGTATTTCTCTTCTTCCTTTCTTTTTTCTTTCCTGTTGGCAAGTAGGTGGCCATGAAAGCTGATCCTAGAGCAATCATCTTGGACTATGAGATGGAAACCTTGTGTAGAGGAAAAACAGCAACATGAACTGCAGGGTCTGATGGTTGTGAAACCACCTTATCAGCCCAGTGTGGCCTGTGAAAGGAAAATAAAGCTTGCCTTTATTTTAACTACTCTTGGTTTCCTCTGATTTGCAGTGTAACCTAATCTTAACTGACACCAACAATAAGACCTTTAGCAAAGACAACCTTAAAACCCCTGAGACTCAGTTTCCTTATCTATAAAATGAATATAATATCTATTTTTGTAATTGTTAGAAGAACTTAATTAAAAGAATAAATAAATTTAATTTTCCTAGGTGTCCAGTTGTATTATATTATAAACTGTAGCTATTATTATAGTAATGTTTTTTGTCTATCCAAAGCTCATGCTTGAGAAGTCTCTAAAACTTAAATAGGATCAAAACTTCTATTTTCTGACAGCCGCACCCACTGTCACCAAGGCCAAGAACCAACTAAAATCAGTGTTTTATTTGAGCAGTGGTGTATACTGAGATAGGAGATGATGGGAGAGGATGGTACAGTTGGAAAAAAATCAATAGTTCTTCTTTAAGATGTGTGAAGTTTGAGATACTTATCAGATATCCAGGTAGAAATGAACATTGAGTAATGGGTTGCATGTATGATCTGGAGCTTATGAGAAAGGTACTGGAAGAACCACAGATCTGCGACTTTCAGCATAGGGTTGCTATTAAAAGCTATGAAATAGAATGAGATCATCTAAAAATGTAGAAGTTAGAAGGCCATGAACAGATCTTTCAGGCATTCCAATATTTAGAGGTCAGTAGAGGAGTGTTATTAATGAGAAAAACCAAACCAATATGTTGTTTTATGGACCTAGAGATTCAATGTTTTAAGAAAGAAGCAATCAATGGTATCAAATGCCACTAAGAGGTCAAGTGAGCTGAAGGCAGAAAATTGCCCATTGGCCTTAGTGAGATATTGGTCACTGGCAACTGGGGTATAGTAGGCAGCTTTTAAGACTTCCTCCAATGATTCTCGCTTCCTGATATTCATGCCCTTGTACAATCTCCTCCCCTTGACCGTGAACTGGATTTACTCACTTGCTTCTAATAGAATACAACAGAAATGATTCAATGTCACTCTGAGATGAAGTTACAAAAAGACTGTGGCTTCCATCTTGCTATCTCTCTCACTCCAGTGTTTGGCTCACTTGCTGACACAGAGGAAATAGATAGTTAGGTTTAAATTGGGTTGAGGTTTTTCAAGGCAAGTATGAAAGAGGAAGAGGGGGATGTAGGACTTAAAGGGTTTATAATGGTCCCTAGACTCTAAGCTGAGTAAGAAGAGAAATGAGGACATGATATGTGTGAGGGAAAGAGAAAAATTAATAGAATAAAAGATTAGAAACTCAATGAGTTGAAGAGTTGGGGGAATACTGGAATAACTGAAGGGAAGAATAGACATAATGGGTAGAGAGAGAATGCTTAAAATAGAGATTTTAAAACTTGTATTGGTGAATGTAATATCTATAGTACAACCTCAAGAGTAAGTGGCTCCAACAGAGTGAAGAAAAATATGGAAAGGAACTAAAAGTGTAGAATGAATCATTGAGGTAGGTATAGAAATCTTCCAGGATTTAGACAGACATATGGTAAAGTGACAGTAAGATAGATGCCAGTATCATCATTAGATGTGACTGGCAAGTTGGTAGAGATAGGAGTATGAAGGGGTGGGCTATAAGTCAATAACATATATTAAGAAGCTGAGGTTGAAAGAAGGAGGAGGGAAAATGGTTTGGAAGCAGCAATGGAACCCTATCTATAACTCCAAGAAGGGCTTTAGGGAAAGGAGTGTCCTCAGGGGTAGCCTTGGTGATTGATAAGTATGAATGGAGGAAATAGACGTTGTAGAACTACTAAGGAACAGAGTAGTATTTTCTTTCAAGAGATGATTGAATGTTAAAGTAAATCAATCTTAATGTGCTGCATCAGTATAATAATACTAATGATTATTTATGGAACATCAACTAAATTGCAGGGACTGTGTCAGGGACTTCACTTTAAAATAAATATTTTAATTCCTACAATAACCTTGAATTACAGGTGAGGAAACTGAAGCTCAGATGGATTAAGTGACATTCCAAGTGTAATGGCTTTATACTATATCAATTTAGCTAAATTGAAAATTATATTTTCCATAATTCTCTAGCTTGTATGAATCCAGGTTAGGGTTGTTCAAAAGATAAGTTTGTGCAGGACTTGGAAGGCAGACGTGAACCGGCAACCACTGTGCTCTGCAGATTGGTGCAGTGTGCCAAGCACCACCTTATTCACAGTGTCCCCGCTCTGCTCGCTTGCCCTGATGGCCTGGGGCTATAGCTGGTCTTACAGCTTCTCCAGCCAACCCTGGATCTCCTCCTTCAGCTTCCCTGAGCCAGGGTGTGTGCGACTCCTGCAGATCTTCCACAAGGCCATCAGAGTTTTTGGCAGGGCACTTGTATCACAGGGTTAGATACAATGAGAAAGATATCAGGTTCCAACTGTGTTTGTGCGTTCCAGATTGTGCTAATGGGTTCCAGTTGTCTTTGCTTCTTCTCTTCAACCCCCTTTTACATCAAGCTTTTCTTCCCAACTGTCCTGTTAGATAACCTACAGGAACTTCAGGCCACCACCAGATACAGAGGTGGCAGGCTCTGTAACCAGAGTAAGTCTCTTATTCCATATCATGCAGAATGAATCTGCTTCCCTGACACCCAAATGAGAACCATAACCTATCTAAATACAAATCTTTCTCATTTCTACTCTTCCAGGCATACAAATAAATGATATTTTTAACAAAACACCACTGGTGTCAGTTAGGTGTTTAAATCAAAATTTAAAAGCTCATAGATAATATTGGTGGTGCCGAGATTTAATCACTCTAGACAACAACAGTCACACTAAAAACTTGAGGCTAGAGGTATTGAACAAAAGAAAAATTGGACTGGTTGGTGCATGCTGCTTAGTCACTTTAGGTTTTGTCAATGAGCAGGAAAGATCAGGAAATTAGGGGAATGTAGAAGGAAAAATAGTAAATGTTGGCAAAAGGAATGAAAAGAAGACTATGACTAAATCTTTTAAGTTATTTGTATTTGCAAATGAATAAACTTAAAGGAAACACAATTATAGTTTATAAATATTTTTTCAGAAATATGAAATTATAATGGAGCCACATTTGTTTACAGAGTGACAATGTAAAAAGCTCACTTAAAGTTTGGAAAGATACTTCTTAATTATCCTAAATTTTAATTTAGTTACCACTACGGAACATGCTAGCTGTAGAATTCTGAGCTTGTTTCCTCACCTGTAAAATGAGGATTACAGTCAAATTTCATAGGGTTTTTGTGAGCACCAACAGACATGGTGTATATGAAAGTGTTTTGGTAGTTGTAATGTCCTCTATACATAAAAACATCTTCATCACTATCCACATGAAATATCCATGATTATCATGTGAACATCCATTGTTTCTGTCTATCTAAACCCCTGCCCACCCTCTTTCAGTAATAGTATAGCTCCCCTTCCCTTGAAGAACAGTTTTTGTTTTTTGTTTTTTGGTTTTTGTTTTTTTTTACTGTAGAGGGAGTACTCCACCCCACCCTAGCACCAACCTAAGCAATTCAGCATATCGCATGCACCTGACCACAGTGAAAGGTCAGGAACAAGCATGTCATTTAAGCTAGTCCAATTAGATTTGTCTTGGGGGTCTTTTTTTCTTTTCTTTTCTTTTCCAAGAGTGATGAGGATATGTCCTCAGAGACACTGCTGGCCATATTCCTTGCCATATGGAGGCACTCAATAGGATAAAGCTGAAATGCAGAAAGAAGGAGAATTGAAAACAGAATCCTGAAAGAATTTCCATCATTCTGTATGGCCAGTCCCAACCCTGTTCATTTCATCATTTTCTTATGTGAACTTTATATGTATATATATATATATATATTCACATATAAACATATATATGTTTATATGTGTGTATATATATATATACATATAAAGTGTGTATATATTATGTATATATACACATATATACATATATAGTATATACACATACATATATATACACATATATATACTTATATATACACATTTATATACTTATATATTTGAGTTGCATTTTAGTTTCTTCAAACCAAGAGTCTGATTAATACAGATTTTACAATGAAAGTATTTCAAATTTTAAAATATAGACAAAGGAGTATTTGTTCACTGCTTCCCTTCCAAACCATAGAATAGTGCCCAGAATAGTGAAAATGCAGAATCCAGGTATAGTCCAGGATGGTGTACACAGAATGAGAAGCCATCCATCCTCCAATCATTCTCAAGTAGCAATAATATTAATTAGCAGGCATTTGTAGAATGTTGTGGAGGAAACAAACCTCTTTAGAAACATTGTTCATAAACACTGAATTCCTTAAAATAAAATTCACAATTTTGGTTCAGCTACTTTAAGCTAATATATGTTGTTGTTGCCATAAAGTCCTAAATAATAAAAAAAAAGGCCATTATATATGAATTTCTAGACTGTGTGAAAAGATCCTGACTTTTCCCAGAATGAGTAGTGCCTTTTACAGCAAAGTTTTAACAAAAGCAATTTCTGTCAATGGGTGCCACATACTTTGAAGTTCTAGAGTGAGAGTAGCCTTAGATATAACATCTAAAATGAGAAAAAGATACATCATTTTGCAGATAAAGGAACAGAGCTCCTAAAAAGTGAAGCATTTGAACAAGTTAACACAGTTTGAAAGTAAATTAGTTGAACATTCTTTGCTATAAAATAACTTTTGTTTTTCAAATGAATACACTATATTGTTCATTTTAATTGATGCTTACAATATAAATTAACTAACATGAAACAATGTTAAAAAACTATTAAATATGTAAAACTTTGATTTATAAATATTCAGAAAAGTATTTCTTGCACCTGTATGTAAAACCAGTGTGGGAATAGGTACAAACATGGCAGGATAAAAGACATCCTTAGATCTCCCTCCTTAAAACAACAATAAATTGAACATCTAAAACAACAAAAAAACACCGAAAATGCACAAGGCACGTTGGAGGATAGGATTTGCGCATAATAGCTACCTACCAAAAGTTCAACCCGGGTGTCCGGTGGTACAATGGGAAAATAAAGAAGTTGCCTTCCCCAGGCACCAAAGGGGAAGGAGAGAAGATAAAGTAAGCTCCCTGAACAGCCTTGCCTGGCAGTACTGTGAGCTCCACAGGCCCGGCAGCACAGCCCAGTCATCAGGGCAGAAAACAGAGAAGTGGGGTGGGGCCGCAGGGAAACAACAGTTGATTTTTACCAGCTGCGGTGGCAAAACCGAGGCTGAGCCACAGACCCCATCCCCCAACTCAGAGGGGCCCTCCCCCCATGACCCCTGAGACCTATCACTACAGAACCCAGGGGAATCTGAGCAAACGTTACCAAAACTATCACTAACACTGACAAGGACTGAGACTGAGAGTAGTGAGCGTGATTAAATTTCTACAAGAACATTTTTTTAAAAAACGTTATTTAGGCTCTATATAAAGCAGGGGTCCAAGAGGCTTAGATGCCGCCTACTGGAAACCAAAAGAAAAGCGCCTCCTTTGTAG